>JAJSOF020000041.1:1761579-1784904 GCA_025594305.2 Periplaneta americana
AGATTATTTAGGGCCAAATTAAAGAAGTACCTAATTTCTCACGTCTTTTATTTTGTAGGTGAATTCATGACATTCAACAACACTTCATGAAATAATAATTTTTAATAAAAAAGCCACCCTAAAGAAGGGTTCGAATAGATCGGCCTACTAATCAGTTCATAAAGAATAATCATTAAAACCAATTGCGTGACAATTTGAAAGGAAAAAGAAAACATTAAGATAGATGATATGAAAACGTAGGAAATCATTTACAATAAAAGTTTCTTGGGTACAAATGGTTACTAATTATAGCTAAGTAAGGATGATTTTAACACATGAGATCCTATGGCATCAATCGTTGCATCAGAAATTTTAAATTGTTTAAGTTGATTTAAAGTTTCTCGTGGGATCGTGCCCAAAAACTGTCCAATGTGTGATGTGGTATTGTGCTCCAAGATGCTCATATATGACTTGTTTTTCACGACACACCTCTTGTGGCTGTTGCTCATGCATCTCAAAACGGATTGTGGGATCAAGAATGACACCCTTATCCTTCTGCCGATCAATTATGATGATATCAGCCCGTCTAGTAGAGCCATCAGAAGAGACGCAACCAACCTCCTCATAAACCTCATAGGAAGCATTCTGACGGATTGAAGATGCGATGAGAGAACAAACCGTATTATGTCTGTTGATTCGGAGCAATTCTCCATGATGGCAGAAACCCAAGACGTGAGGAAGCAAACTCCAAACTTTCATGCTTATGCTTACGTGATTTGCAAACGGAACACAATCGTGGAGCGCTGAAGAATATGACAGGATATGAGGAAATGGCGTCGTTGTTATGTTTCCATGGTTACCAAGTATGTTTGCCGTTATGTTTATGTTCCCATCGTGAATGATGGTATGACTTCTTGATTTTACCGTAACATTTATATTCTTAAGTTCACGCTTACGTTATGTTTAATTTTCATTGTGAATGAGCCTTAAGGCAAAGAAAATGAGATATGAGAGCAGGGGGGGGAGGGGAGATGAAGGTGGAAAAGCAAAGGATAAAGAAGACATAGAAAAGGAGAAGAGGGGAAAAAGCCAAGGAGCACAGATGAAAAGTGTTGGATGACAGCAACATACTGTTTCACGAGACATACCAACGTAATCTGATCAAGGTTCAGCATGTTCGAACCACCTTCTGAGAGGCAGATTAACTGTTCAACTCCAATGAGAGAGAAGTTTAAAGTTGGCTGCACTCACGTGGTATTGCTGCTGCGAATCTCTCTGCATCTTCCATCAGCCTTTGCCTCAGCTCGTGCCTGCCGATGTTCGGTGGGCCGATGAGCACGATAGGCCTCTTGTGGTTGGCTCTCGGGTAGTACAGCGACACCTCCTCGTAGGTGAGGATCTCGTCCACGTCGTAGTCTGCAACACAGGCATGCTCAGCAACAAGATACAGATCAGCTACTGTCGCTAAGCACGGAAGCACCTGTGTGTCCACGCCTTTCTTCCCTACACACATTTCTGTACTACGTGAAAATGCTATTTACATTCTACCGTATTTACCCGAATATAAGACGACCTCGAATTTAAGACAACCAGTGGCATAGCGTCAATGTAAGCTAAAAAGCTTAGCTTCCCCAGTTAATAATAATTTCATAAAAAACCTGCAGTTTATGAACAAAATTATTTATTAATTCTAATAGAATTTATATTTATGCGTTAAATATTGTGATGCGGCAGCTCAGGATGATTTGTGATGCAGCAGTAAACAAGAAGCCTGCACACACCAACTTCCAAGCAGACTGGTTTCTTTCGCTCATTCTTCTGTGTAACCCACCCCGCAGATTTTCCATCCCTTTCTAAGTAAGCTACCCGGCTGCAAGGCTCGCAAGAAGCTAGCTTCGACATTGCAAATAATTTAATTTCCGGGTTATCCCTTTTCGTCAGTTGTGTTCAGTTGAAGTGTTAGTGTGCATTGTGGCTAATATAATAAATAATGAGTGAAATAACAGTTCCTAACACCGGTTTACTTGAATTTTTAGGACAATTCTATTATCAAGACTGACTTACGAGCAAAAGTGCGATTTACAAAATAAATGATCGTGTTAGAGATATGTGTAAACTATGAAATCATATTTTACTACGTACCATTTGAGGTCATGCCTTATTGGTGTTACTTACGATGTTCCAACATCGACTACTACTACTATTTATTTTAAGGCTATATTTTTGTAATATGTTTTCTCATATGTACATGAAAGACAACTTGAGTTAGCTTCCCCTACTCAAAATTTCATGCTACGCCACTGAAGACAACCCCTAATTTTTCAATGGTTTTTGTAGGATTTAATTTTTTAAGGGTTTTTGTTGAATTCACTGACAATCCATTTATTAATGATGGTTCTAGGACATATAATATTTCAAATTTAGTCACTTCTACAAAATACTATACTTGTTTTTTGAAAGATGGGACATGACAGTTAAGCAGCCGAGCTTGGAACTACAGTGCTATGTTGCCAATATGGACTACCACGCTGCCAGCTGATAGAAGCTAAGACAGGTGATGTTAAAACATTCATTGACAATTGATGCGAAGGTAACAAAACAATACATCAATCGACAGAGAATCAAACACGAAATGTACCAATGCTAAAATTGTGTGCGCAATAAATGTTTTAAAGGTTTTAATATTCCTCTTAAGTTTACAGAAGTAAAATGTGAAATTATTTTAATCACATTAGTCCCGTGAACACTTCTAAATAATCATGGCCTCCTACATCATGATCTACCTAGTACACATATCGATTCTAAAATCCATGCCATGATATGTGATTATATGAGGACTTATTTTCAACATATTTTCTTTTATAAAACATAATTTTTCGTTATGTCATGGATAAAATTACGTATGGTACTTGTAAGCATGATCTTTATTGCGCTCGTGTAATTTAAGCACTCATGCTTAAATCTTTCCACTCACGCAATAAAGATGCACTTACCTCACAAGTACCATAAATAACTATTATTTGCAATAGCTTTCATGTACTATACAATTAGGGCAAAGTATGAACCTCTATGACCAGAGGGCTATAATAAGAGAGAGGGTCTCATAAGACGGATTAAGTGTAATCTGTCGAGAAGCTTCTTGTGGCCATGAGCAGAGCATCCCATTTTTCGCTAATCCACCCCGTTGTCCCGAGAAAAGTCTTCGGGACAGCTTTCCATCTCATATTTTAGAGTTCTAAACTGAGAAAAAATGTAGAAGTTACATTGTTTATTCTACATTACAAATTACAAGAATGATGGCAACACCAAATGTTTAGATGAAGTCTGGATGGATCTTTCTAAAAGTACTGAAGGAGAACTCTCAAATTTGAAGAGGGTAGTGGAGTTCATTAAAGTTACACAACACAGAACTGCACGTATTATATTCTTCACCTGAGATAATTAGGAACATTAAATCCAGATGTCTGAGATGGGCAGGGCATGTAGCACGTATGGGAAAATCCAGTAATGCATATAGAGTGTTAGTTGGGAGGCCGGAGGGAAAAAGACCTGTGGGGAGGCCGAGGTGTAGCTGGGAAGATAATATTAAAATGGATTTGAGGGAGGTGGGATATGATGGTAGAGACTGGATTAATCTTGCTCAGGATAGGGACTAATGGCGGGCTTATGTGAGGGCGGCAATGAACCTCCAGGTTCCTTAAAAGCCAGTAAGTAAGTAAGTAAGTGGAGTTAATTATGTGTATCCCTGGAACAAATGCGTGTGTCGAAAGATTACTTTCTCGCATGAACGCTCTATGGACTGATGAGAAAAATAAATTGTCTGTAAAAACAGTAAAATCAATGCTTGTTGTAAAATCATTCATCAGTGATGATTGTGTTGCTTTTCATGACGTGATTCTTCAAAATAAACAATTGTTAAGTGAAATTCATTCTTCAGAGAAATATTGCAAGGCCAAGGCGGATTGATTTATAAGAATGTCACATGAGTAGTGTATTTTGTAGCTATATTGTAGTACAAGATTTCAATGATCACCACTAGGAGCGCTGATTTATAGGATTGTTGCCATTACTTATTGAATGCCCTATACTTGTTTTCTTGAAAGATGGAACATGACAGGAGTGTTGCGATTGGAAAAACAACTGAATGTCACATAGCATGGTAGGCCTGTTGCTATGGTAACAACGGTTGAGTTGCCAAACTTACAGTTCACACGTGGCGAGTGCTTAATAGCTCTCTTGGCCTGTTTAGCTCAGTTGACTAACGCGTGCTGTTATAAAATCCTATAAACCCAACTTCGCAGGTTCAAGTCTCCTCGCCTCCTAAAAGTAAATTATTACAAATTAAAAAAAAAAAGCTTTTAACGTGAATTAAAAATGGATTAAAATCAAGAAATCAGACTCTCAAATACTCCCATTTTTGAAACCTGGTTCGCAATATGTGTACTATATTGCTAGTAATAGCTATGTGATTAGAGTAATGAATGTAAATTCCTCTGCCTGCACTATATACTCATTAACATAATATCGTTGGCTTACAAGCAAAACACATTAAGTCAAAAAATAATACTTCTGAGAAATAGACGTATACAATGTTAATAATGTATCAGTCTTACTAATAAACCGTGTATAGTTTTTATACGAGACTTATGCAGAGCTGAGACAGAAAACGTTACTAATAAACCGTGAATAAGCTATGGACGTATAAACAGGCTGTAACTATACAATGGGAATTGCTTTGCAGTAGTTATATACACGAAACCCCTTATTTAAGCGTTGTATATAGGGAAAAAATGGCCGCCCCTCTAACAGCTGTTCGTATCGACTGTCATTTTATGATGATGGTTACCTTGTAACCACAGAAGAACAAACCAAAGATCATAGAATTATTAGAATAATATTGCTGTAGCTTGTACTCTTTGACCAAAATGTAGTGTGGTAATCGATTAGAGCCAGTTGTACTATCGATATTTAACACGCCACACTAGAGCGCTCTGCCGGATGCAATAGAGAACCTCAGATATTCTATTACCTTTCGTAACGAAGTAATGACGAAACTATGACGTAGCTGTGTAACAGCTATACTGTTATACACGACGTATGTAGTGATTATTAGTAAGGAATTTACACACGACTTATAAACGAGCTACTCATTGTATAAGTATAAGACAGTTAAACGTCTGTATATAGAGTTTTTATTAGTAAGACTGTATATGTATAAACTTAGAATTGGAAAACGAAATACACTTAAACAGAAAGAAGTTCCTACAAATAATATTTTGAAGATTCAGTTTTGTCACAAGAAAAACACCCCTTTCTCAGAAGTAGTAATTCTGACTTAATATGTTTTCCTTGTAAACCGACGATATACAGTTCACCTCTGCATGTTTTCGTAGCATGGTAAGATGGTTGCAGCAGAGGAGAAACGCTTCTGCCCTTTCCTCAAACCGGCTTTAAGTTATCGCATTGCAAGAGTCTCGTAATGCTGATCTATCCCTGCAGTATCTTTGAACTGTCCCATAGCCGTGTGGTCGGTACTCACCATCCACCGTGTTGCTTGCATACAATGGGTAGCTTCCATCATTATAGGCCGCGTTGTATGGAGCTTTCTTCTTCTTTTTCTTTGGATTTTTCTTCGCACATAGCAAAGTTCCAGCTTTCTTTGATTTTTCTTTCGTCGTCTTATCTCCGGCTATTGTCTGCTTCATCGATTCACGCCTGTAAAGTCAAATATAATGAAAGTCAATGTGCATTGTACCATCACACAGAACACAACATGTCAAAAACAGTGTGGGCTTTTAATAATAATAATAATAATAATAATAATAATAATAATAATAATAATAATAATAATAATAAAATAATTTATTAATTTATTGATGTTTAATTCATAAAACTGGTATTTAACTTCCTAGATGAGGAGAATGTTCCTGATAAAGATAATATATCCAACTATGAGTCAGATGAGGACTGGCTTGCGGGGTATTTAGGCCTAAAATTGCTCAGAATATTAAAATGAAACAGCTCCAAAGAGTTGCAAAACCAAGAAAACGTGCCAGACTCTTGCCAGTAAATCGAAAGCACTGAAACAACTTATGTCTACTGTAACTCTATAATAAACAAAGAACCTCAGATTTGGAATCCTTCCCAGAATGTTGACAGCTTCTTCAAAAGCAAACAATGCTGTCAAAATAACAGAAAAAAACTACGTACCAATTGTAATATTTATTGGTACAGAAATTCGAAACAAAGTTGGTAAAAGAAAATTCAACCTGACAACTAGAAAATCACTATAATCCATCAGTATAACTAGTATTAGGGGGAAAATGATTAGAAGTGCCATTTTTACAAATCCCGGTAATTCTTTCATTTAGGTTTTTGGATCGAAAAACTAAGGCCGGGTGCACACAGAATCAGATGCGGCGCAACAGACACGAGGAGACACAGAGAGACAACATCGAATGACTGCTTGAAGTTCGTCGCGAGGAGACTGTCTGATAGCTGCAGTGAACTGCGCATGCGTTAGTAATGGCTATGATTGCACACTTTCACTATCTACAAATACTATTGTTGTGTAGTGCACATTATTCATAATGGAGCTCGATGCGGATAAATTAGTTTCTTTTAGTACAAGAAAGATACGTTCTGTAAAATCTTTGAAATAATATCACAATAATAATGTGCTTTCTAAAAGTATGTGAGAAATTGCAAATGAGATGAAAGCACCAGGTGAATAATAATATTGATAATAATAATAATAATAATTTGTAGTAGGCCTACTTCTCTGCTCTATACTATCACTCATTATTGATTTAATATACAGGTGTTTCAAAATGAACATCGGGGTTTTAAGGCTTTGTAGTACTTATTACATTTAACGTACAATTATAAATAATACATCAAATGAAAGAACAACTCAAACAGCTTTGTACATACGCATGCACTGTTACCTCTGTCTGCCGTTAGAAAGCGTTAGTAGCAAAGATGGCAACTAGTGAGCAGAAAGCTTTTTGTGTTTTACATTTTGCAAAGACTGAATCTGTAGTTACAGTGCAACGTGCTTTTCGTATTAAGTTCAATTGCACTCCACCAAGTGATAATAACATCCGTCTGTCTGTGCAAAGGGAAGAGTACGGGACGACAAAGAGTGACTGAAGAATGTGTTGAATGAGTGAGAGTATCTTTCACGCGTAGCCCCAAGAAATCTTTATTTGGCAGCAAGATGACACGCCGCCTCACTGGCAATATGGAAGTACGCGATTGGTTAAACGACGTTGCACCTGATCGCTGGATTGGCCGAATGACAGAGCTTGTTTTGCACGGCCTCCACGTTCACCAGATCTTACGCCATGCGATTTTTACCTTTGGGGATTCATAAAGGATCGTGTGTATGTACCTCCGCTACCAGCTGACCTACCAGACTTAAGACAGAGGATTGAAGCCGTTGTTGCAACAATTACTCCAGACACACTGATCAAGGTTAGGGAAGAACTCGCTTATCGACTCGATGTGTGCCGTGTGATGAATGGTGCTCACATTGAGCACTTGTAGCAAAACTGTTAAGAGTTGCTCTTTCATTTGGTGTATTATTTATGTTTGTACGTTAAATGTAATAAATACTACAAAGCCTTAAAACCCCTGAAACACTTGGTACTATTATTCTTTACTGTGAGTCGTGAAGTTGTCATAATAAACATAGAAAATGACGTTTGTACACTACATTAGTAGTATTTAATTTTAAGACTCTTTCAATCCTATAGATTTTTAGGCATATTAGACATCCTTAGGAAATAATAACCAAATACAATAGAATTTCTCATATAGACAGTCCTTTTTCATTGACGCCATTTTCTAGCCTAGGCCAGTCTTTCAAACCCACACAGCCACCAAATCAGTTGTCGCAAGAAGACCATGTTAAGCTGTTGCGAGGCATTGTGAAGCAAAACATCATGTTGCATCTCGCCTTGCCGCGTCGCGTCTGATTCTGTGTGCAGCCGGTCTAAGATAACGCTTCTTTTGTGTTTCACCAACATAATTATCTTCATCTCGTGACATTATCTCATTTGATATTTTATCTGTGGAAGCCTGACTGGTAAAATATGATTATTCAAGATAATTGGTATAACAGAAAATGGTGCATAAGCGATTGGAACATCTAATAAACTTGTGTTGAATTGATTATTCATTCTTGAATACACTCTTAAGACTTGTATAATAACTAGGATTTGGAGGATGATGCAAACAACATCGAAACTAATCAGATAACACAACACCAAAAATTTCTAATTTTAACACAGTGAAGTCATTATTTACTGAAATAACTTAACAGTACATCAGTAACCCGATAAACACTAGGAAAAATGATACTGACTATGAGTATGACCAAGAACACTGAAGAAAACGTCTTAGATAGGTAAAAGAACGTGCTATATGTTTTCATGACTATGATAACATTGATTTCAACACACATTTCAGCTATCTAAGGCTTCAGCTTCATCAGTGCTGTCCATGAGAGTTCTTTATGGTAGCAAAACTAACTTTATAATATTCAACTACACTGTGACATACTCATATTCACTTGTTTTTACTGTTGCTATAATACCTATATCAATACCTTAAAAACAATATACTTTGCATACTTTCACTCAGTAATGAGTTTTGGAATAATATTCTGGGGAAATTCCACAGATAGTAACAGTATATTCCTACTACAAAAAAGAGTAATTAGAATAATAGTAGGTGCCAAATCTAGGGAATCATGTAGGACTATTTTAAAAAAACTACAAATAATGCCCATGGCTTAAGTATATCTTTTCATTAATAATCTTCCTCGTATGTAATTGTGAAAACTTTGTAACTAATTCAACAGTTCATAGCATAAATACACGTAAAAAAATGACTTTCATACTCCATCGGCAAGTCTATCGTGCTATCAAAAAGGAGTGCGTTATATGGCAGTAAACATTTTTAATAGCCTTCCTATCGATATAAAAAATGAAACTCAAAACATAAAATTATTTAGGGCCAAATTAAAGAAGTACCTAATTTCTCACGCCTTCTAAACTGTAGGTGAATTCATGACATTCAAAACCACTTCATGAAATTGATACTAAAACTTTGTGTTGTACTAATAGACTTTATTGTAAATCTCGTCTGTATATATTTCATCTAGACTGTGACTATAAATTAAGGTTTTATAATAGTATTAAGTTTTTTTGACTTGTTCCATATTCTAGCTGTAAAGCAATGTATGAATACCATGGAATGTTAATAAATACAATACAATACAAAGATCTCTTATGGTGCTCATCAGTTTTTCTTCCAAGATTGCCTCGTTTTGAGCAGTACCATACAGATGGTTTCAAGATGAGAATTTAAAGCAGGCATGACAAACTCAAAATCCCAACTGGGCCAAATAATATGGGTGTAAATCGTGTAAATCATGTGGGTCGCAAGAAAAAGAAATTATATTATGTAATCTGTAATATATTAGCAATATTTATTTATAGAAACACATTTTGTTTGCTAGTAAGAAGAAACAACAATGACACAGATAATTGTTTTCTTCTCAATATCTGACATCTCATTTATCACTAACTGACTTAACCTCAACACTGTATGGCATTTTCTCGTTTAATTTACGAACACTCTGAATGGGGGCCATATCCTATTAGTTTCCCCATAACAAGATAGAGAGCCATCGGCGTAGCTCGGTCGGTTAAGCCGCTTGCTTGCCGATCTGGAGTTGCGCTCGGGCGCAGGTTCGATTCCCGCTTGGGCTGATTACCTGGTTGGGTTTTCTCCGAGGTTTTCCCCAACCATAAGGCAAATGTGAGGTAATCTATGGCGAATCCTCAGCCTCATCCGTCAAATATCATGTCGCTATCACCAATTCCATCGACGCTAAATAACCTCGTAGTTGATACAGCATCGTTAAATAACCAAGTAAAATAAAACAAGATAGAGCCGCATAGATGAGTCAGGGGCCGCAAGTTTGACATGTCTGATTTAAAGAATCAAAGTAAATTGAAATAAAATCTACGATTTTGAAAACTAACATACAGTAAAATTCCTCGTATCTGGCACCCAAATAACCGGCAATATCAAAACAACGGCTATGCGAAAAAAAATAAAAATAGTCATTCATGCAAAAGGGAAGAGTCGAACGAAGATGTGGGTGGTTTTCATAGATCGCACATGCTGCATATCGTGTTTATTCTTTACATTATTCACACGTGAAAACATAAGCAAAAAAACCCCGTTATGTCCCTGATTATATTGGGAACCATTGGTAAGCTGTCACTTGGACCTTGCAAACAATGCGCAGAGATATCTTTACATTTACCACTTGAACTCGCCCGTTTCGAAGGGGTGTTGGATGAGTCTAAATAGATAAGTGTGAAATTGTCTGTTCCTACAGCACTCAAAAATTTCATTCGAGTGATAGATAGTATCATGGCTATTACCGCTAAGCGCTGCTGTTGCACAATTGATTCCACGAAATGCAAGCGAAATGTTTTTACGCTCAAATCATCGAGCACTACTTCATAGTCTTTATAGTTGCGACGTTGGCTACACTGCTCTTCACGTCACATGACTCACATGACCGCCATTTAAAACTGTCATAAGGCTACGAAAACTTTTAGTATTTTTTTACGCTATTATGTATTACTGTATTACAATAATTATGAACTGATTAATGTACATTACCGTATTCAGTACTAAAAATAAATATTGTACGTATTTTAACACTTTATTTTTAAATATCTATATGAATATTACTAAATTTCAACATGGAAAAAAAAAAAAAAAATTTGTGCAGTACAGTTCGTCTTTACATAACCTATAAAAGTATTTCCCAATTATCCGGCACTGGCTTTGACCCACAGTTGCTGGATACGAGGAATTCTACTGTAATAAAAAGTGTGGTGAACACAAAGTTGAATGTTATTCGACATAATATTATTAACTAGGTTTTATAAAACTAAGGTAAGTAAATTTACCAACATTGGTAAAAACGAATCTTGAGGTATAGGTAACTCGTTATCTCGTGAAACCAAATGTTCGTGTGCGCGTGGTGGGAGTAAGCGAGCTAGCTGCTTACAAGTAGGATCATAGGGAGGGAGGGAGGAAGGGGGAGAGAGAGAAGTTTCTCAGTCCATTTTCTTCCTTCCCCTGACACGCAGAAAGGTTTCAACGAGATAATGAATAGCCTATACAAAGTAAAAGACCTATACTGTAACATCTTCAACAGAGCTTTCACACTTGCACAGACTACAGTATGAAAACTGCATTTCTTTCGCATGATACTCACTGGTGCTGAAAGGAGCGGCTGGGTATGAGTCCGGCCAGCGTCTGGTCCTCCTCGCCCTCGCGGTACGCCTGCCACCAGTTGGGGTCCTCCTGACTGATCACGTGCAGGACGTCGCCCTTCTGAAAGCTGATGCCCAGCTCGCGGCACGGGATGTACAGGTCCTCCTCGGGGTCGTAGTCGAAGTGCGCCTTCATGTGCATCAGCGTGTCCCTGGCCGGGGGTGGCGGAGGGCGTGACGTGCTCTCGGGCACGATGAGGAATGTGAGCGTGCCGGTCATGCCCGACAGGATGTCGCACACGTCGTTCACAGACTTGCCCCGCATCTCGATGCCGTTCACCTCCAGCACCTCGTCGCCCTCGTGCAAGAGGCCGCTCTTCTCGGCTGCCCCTCCACGCACTATCCGTCCTATTATCACTGCGTCACCCTCATTCCGAACTGTCGCACCCTGCAAATACAACACACATTACTCAGTTGTTTTTGTCTGCCATTCTCATTATGCATGTTAACTTGAGTTTAACTTATTGCAAAGTTCCGAAGTACACATGATATTTCCGTGCAGGAGTTCTGCATTACCATACGAGGAAGGATTTAGATCAAACACGGAAATTGACCAAATAATGAAAGGAGAAGATTTAGTAAGACATATCAAATTCATGAGATTGAGATGGCTGGGTCATGTGGAGAGAATGCAAGAGGGAAGAATGCCAAAACTCCTGCTTCACGGACACATTATAGGAGTAAGAAAGAAAGGAAGACATAGGAAGAGATGGTTACAGGATGTTGAGGTGGATATGGGAAGAATGGGTATAAGAGGATGGAGAAGGAAGACACAAGATAGAGACCAGTGGAGGAAAATTGTGAAGGAGCCAAAGCTCACGAAGGACTGTAGAGCCAGAAAAGAAGAAGAATATAAGGAAAGATGGAGTAGAGAAAAATTCTCTCTGGCACCGGGACTCGAACCCGGGTTTTCAGCTCTATGTACTGATGTTTTATCCACTAAGCCAGTGTTCCGCAACCGGTGTGCCTTCACAAGATGAAAGGTGTGACGCGAAAATTAATTGAAATTAAAATGGTGTGTTGACAAAACATGCCCAACCCCGAGTGTGTTGTGTGTGGTGAAAATCTCAGTAATGCTATGATTCCCAGGAAATTGAAACGACATTTGGTAACAAAACATTCCTTTCTGTGAAACAAAGATGTATATTATTATCGTCAGTTGTTGGAACAAAATAAAAAATGTGACGCTCATGACGATGTCGGTACAGGTTTCACAAAAAGTACAGGAAGCT
Organism: Periplaneta americana; assembly: GCA_025594305.2. Classification (NCBI taxonomy): domain Eukaryota; kingdom Metazoa; phylum Arthropoda; class Insecta; order Blattodea; family Blattidae; genus Periplaneta; species Periplaneta americana. Next base: position 1,774,160 of record JAJSOF020000041.1, read on the forward strand.
AGCTATAAGGTAGCCGAACTTATCATAAAAAACATAGTAGCTGAAACGTTGTTAATGCCTGGAAATGGGTGGTTTGAGATGTTCCCAACTGTATGGCCCCTTGCTGACGGTAATAAAGTGTTGTTGGACTTAATTAAAGAACATTTAGCAATCTTGCAGCAGAAGTTCAAGGATTATTTCGAGAGAGTGTTCAAGATTTTTACTGGGTTCGTGATTCATTCATTGTGAAGTCAAAACATCTTCCGAATAATATACTCGTACAAGAGGAACTAGCAGACTTAAAAGCAGACAGAATATTGAAATTAAAACTTCTCGAAGTGTCTTTGGAAACATTTTGATTGTCAATAAGGAGTGAATACCTGGCTATCTTCGAGATGGCAGTTAATATGTTATTGCCAGTTTGAACTACATATGTTTGCGAACTGGGCTTCTCGACGTTAACTGAAAATTAAAACATCAAAGAGGGAGAGACTCAAATCCATCAATGAAGAAATGAGGCTTGCACTGTTAACAATTCCTCCACGGATCAACCACCTGTTTGCAGCTAAGAAGGCCAAGTATCACATTGAAGTTAGGAGTAAAGTTATTTACTTTAATACTAGTAAGAAAAATGCGTATTTTCTACAGTGAATTAAAGTTCATGAATTCTTAATAAATGCAAGAGTCGATTTCTGTTCTATAATAACGACAACAACAACAGTAATAATAATAATAAATTTAATTATATTACGTAATTATATTAAGAGAGTCACATCATATGTTTCTGAGGTAATTAATATTTTGATGTGCCGTGTTGATTCTAGGTCCATATAGGGTGTGCTGTGAGTATAAAAAGGTTGCGGAACACTGTACTAAGCCACACTGGATTCCAGTTCCGATCTTCTCAGTTTAAGTTCCACCTCTTTCTCCACTCCACCCATCCTTCATCATATGGTAATGCAGAATTCCTGCACGGAAATATAGTACATACTTCGGTACATTACAATAATATAATATGCGTAAATAATCACTTAGTGATTTAAGATGGCACTAATCTGTCGGATCCCGGCCACTTAATCACTCGTAATGAGTGCACCTCTGTACAAAGTGTGTTAGACATTGTGCCACTGTCACATATTCTGTAACACAGTACATGAGGGTTGGCCACTAAAGGGAAAACTGAGAGATAGAACTTAAACTGAGGGGATTCGATCCGGCATAGAACTGGAATCTGGTATGGAATACGGCCACTGGTTTCTATGGTCAGAAAACAAATCGTTAGTGAAAAATGACGTACTGTCACTGAAAAAATGTGATCGTAAAAAATTGTTTATACATTTCTTCACAGCAAAGAGTACTATCTGTTTGCTTTGTAAATCTAAACCACAGTCTTCTGGAACTGCATTCAACGTGTATTTAGACACGTTTCTTTGATAAATCAACCCCTGGAATGCTTACAATGGTAGTATTTCAAGTATAGAAGGCTGTGATCTGTAGCTTGTGACCATTGTTGCCAATTTAGTGACTGTCAATTTTTTTGTTGCATTTTTTATTAATAATTAAGTAAGGAACTTTGAAGATTTAACATTATTTTAAATGATGAGTATCAGTGAATATTGCAAAATAATCTAGTAAATAATTGAAGTAACTTGAAATTATTTCATTAAGAAATTTAATGTGTTGCATAAGCTTCAAAGATTTGCGTTACTGACTGCACGTAACAATTTACTATATACATCATGTATGTGTTTCTTGTAAGGGAGGGGGTATGTCTTTTTTTTAAATCGAGGTATGTCAGAGGAAAATCATGGGGTAGTACACTGCCTCTGGTTTTTCCCCCACTTCCCTCACTGCCTAGCAGTAATACCAACCTTATTCCACTACAGTTTAAATTAATCTTTAAATTAATCATATTTATAATACCGGGTCTTAATACCATTTCGCAAAACAACACTAACCACCCAACTGATGATGATGATGATGATGATAATTTATTTAATCTGGCAGAGCTAAAGCCAGCAGGCCTTCTCTTCCACCCAGCCAGACTCTAATTCTAATTGAATACAATTGCTTACATAGTTATTACATTAATATCTAGACCATAAAACAACATGAAAGTAAATAATGAAAGTTGGATAAGTAATGTTAGTGTGACAATAATAAACATTGGTACGATATAGTAATAATAATAATAATAATAATAATAATAATAATAATAATAATAATAATAATAATAATAATGAGATAATTTAAATATTTATTCTGTGATATATATAACCATTAAACATTGAGAAACCTCAAAGAGCTATTATTGTTAACAAGAATTGTTAGAAAAATATTTCGTTATTCTATTCTTAAATTGGTTTGATGTCTGACAGTCCCTGACATTACTCGGTAGGGAATTCCAAAGTCGAGGAACAGCCACAGTGAAAGAAGATGAATATGAGGATGTTCGGTGGGAGGGAATGGATAATATTGAGGAGTGTTGTGATCGTGTGCCTAGGTTATGATGGGTGGATAAATTTTGAAAAAGAGACGCAAGATAGACAGGAGTGGAGAAATGCAATATGTGAAAGAGAAGGGAAAGACAGTGGATTTTCCTACGATCTTCTAGACGGAGCCAGGACAACATTTCGAGGGATGGTGTTACGTGATCAGCCCGGCGAATATTGCAGACGAAACGGACGCACATATTATGAACACGTTGCAGTCTCTGCGCCGAAGTAACGCTTAGGTCAGTAAACAGAATATCACAGTAATCCAAGTGGGGCATCACGAGTGTTTGCACTAACTTCTTTTTCAGGGAAAAGGGTAGAAAATTCTTCAATCGCCTAAACGAGTGGATTAATGAGAATATTTTTTTGCAGGTTTCTGCAACTTGAATGTTCCAATTTGAACTTTTATCCATATAAATACCTAGATTCTTTACTGATAACCTCATGAAAAATCTAAAACAACTTGGTTTAATTTCTCATGGTAAAAACATCATCCCACTGGCAACTTTGTGGTAAGTCTATAAGAAGCTGGTTTTATTTTTCATAGCAAAACATGATGTATGTAATATAACTTCGAATTTCTGCATTTTCAGATTATATTCAAAAGCTAACTGAAATTTAATATGGCTGCAAATTTATTAAGAATGTTTAATTATCTACATTATACAAGTGTGTAAAGAGTATATCATGAATACCAGTCCAAATTATACAAAACATTTTCAAGCCCTAAAATGAAATATGAGCTCCAAGGGGTCCGTGACACTCAGAAGGTTAGTACCATTGCATAACTGGTTGTTAACAAAGAAACTGCCGCACAAAGAGCTAACTCCCCAGCTCATATTCAGTAAAGGCCGTACGTACCAGAGGCTCGTTGCTCTTCTCTATCTTGATAATCTTGATGTTGTCTTCACCAACAAAGTGCTCTGACGTGTCATCCTCGCACGATGGCGTGCCGGCAGCCACCAGCAGAGGAGACTTGATGGCGATGTCTTGAGTAGCAATTGCATCGTGTGCGTACAGCAGGCCCTCAAACTCATAGCGGGTGAGGAGGTCGGCCAGTTCTGCAGCGTCGGGCAGTGAGCAGGGCTGCAATGTCTCCAGGCACTACGAAAAAAATGCACACAACTTAACAACCACAAATTTCTTCAACTTTCCTGTGTTTTAATTTTCTGAATTTCAAAAAACCTATATACTTAGACTTCAACAAACAAAATTTGATAACACAATCTCAAGGGAAAAAAATGGAACTCTCTGCATCATAATCCACAGTTAATTCCAGATTTACCACGAAAATCGTCTGTAGCTGCATTTAGATTGGCAACAGGCCATGATTGTTTGGCCAAACACCTGCATAGAATTGGAATATATCAGTCCCCTAACTGCCCATTGTGCAACTCAAACCAAGAAATGGATTCGGAACACCTCAAAATCTGTGCTTCAGTGACTGGCCATGATAATATCTTTGAAAAATATTGGAGTGCAAGAGATCAAATGACTTTATTGTCAAACACCTGGCATTAGAAACAACAACTTTTCCATTAAACACTGTTTTGTCTTTGTCAATTAGTCTGTATACTAGAAGTATAAAACGGAAAAATAAATTACTATTGTACAGGTAATACTTAGAAAAAAAAAAAAGATAGGTACAGCAACAAACAATGCATAAATATGGATGACAGAACCTTTCGCCCTGAACAAAACAAGATGCATCTGGAAAATTAATAATTTATACAGAATACGAATGATGTCTGATACAGCATTGCCAGTAATCATACCAATTTTAGCATTACACCATAAAATAAATTCAATAGTATAAAATATATGTCACCCATTTCCAATACCTGGTAAGTCCTTCGAACAAAATTTTATAGAAATCAGGAAAAACTGTCATTTGTTTCCAAATTCACTTTTCTGCAATTTCTTTGTTTAGTTTATATGGTGATTTATTCCCATTTCATCTACATTTAGTGGTGAAATCATATTGTAGTGGTCTATTTTTAAATTAAATACTTTAAGTTGGACTTAATGGTGTTCGGTTCTGTAACTGGGACATAACGGGCTTAGGAATTGTTTTCGACTATTCAAGATGGCACACAACAAGGGAGAATACATACAGGCATTTTAGATACAAGCGAGTTAATTACTGATTTATTATTACTAAAAAAATATCGACTATACTAGGGGCAGAAGAAATCTGCGGGTCTGGCAAATCCCTACTTCTCTACCTTGACTCCTACACCCCTCAGAACCTGTTTGGTGTATGGTCCTGTCCCAAATAACTTTCTCCTCCATTGATACTTTTTCACTGCAGGAAAACTTAGAAAATAAATAAAATAATACCCTAATGTGATTTGTAGTACAGTGAAACCTGTCTAAAGTGGTCATCTGAAGTTACCTTGTAAAATGGCCGTTTTATCAGGTGGCCGCTTGATTGAGGTTGCGGTTTTTTATGAATCAGGATGAAAGTACTGAATTTCATTGACTTTTTAGTATTGTGCGCGTACAACAATCGTGCATATTAATGTCAGCCACTTCCATTCTTGCAACTAACCTTTTCAAAACTCAATTTCTTCGCCCTCGCACACTTGAACCATTCGTAAACGAAATCATTCACATTACTAAACACAGATTCTCTCTTCTTTTTTGGCCACCATGCATATTTTCCACTCATTCTTTTAATATTTCATCTTAATTATACCGTGTATTTGTGTCCTTCCACATTTGAATATTTCTGCAATTTTTCTCGCAGATGTTCCTTTCTCACTTTCTTCAATCATTTTTCGTCTCACCTCTAAATTTAATACCACTCTAGATTTATTGTTAGACATGATTTCTCTTTAAAACTAAAGTCAAAGTTCCTCTGAATCAACTGAATGAAAAGAAGAAAAATTCGTAAAAGCTGGTCCAATAGAAAAAGATGGAAAGAGGAGAAAAAAAAATTTAAAAAAATTCGAATGGTTAACTACTGACCTAAAACATACTGTGACATTTTCGACAGAAAATGTCCGTGCTTCAATCCTTTAAAAACGAGTAAGAATTTAAAGCTGTGCAGGGTCGGAGTGGTAAGTGACAAAAGAGTCATAAAACAGTAACCAACTAACCCCAAGATATGGAGGGTGTACTGTTGTACACTTAGCTATTGTCCTCGTGATATTACTCTCTGTCCTCTAACCATCGAAAAAATAGGTCAGACAGTATCCGTGAAAAAATTTTTTGTTGGACAGTGACTGTTATAGTCAGGTTCCAATCAAAACAGACACCGGCCGCTGGCCGAAGCATGAGGTGGCCGGTAAATAAAGAGTGAAGTGACCGCAAAGGCAGGTTTCACTGTAATTATAAATAGGGCCTATGTTCTTTACTCAATATTATCATTATAATATTTTGCAAGTTAAGTCATTTCACAAATGAAGGGTAAACGGGAAAAACGAACAATGTCACATTTCCATTAAGGTTGAGATATTGATCTATTTCGGTATATTACTGCTAAATTTATTGGTGTTTCTACTTGAAATGAAGGAAATGATGAATGTATGCGTAGTTTTAATTTCTCCTTTACCACTTTTGGTAAAAATAACACTTAAGTTTGTAGTAATACAGTGAATTAGATAATGACATCACCCTTAACAGCATTGTGACATTGTTTGTTTTTCCCGTGTACCCTTCAAATGTAATAAAGTGTAATGTAAACCTAATATAAGTCAAATATTTAGCATTACACAAATATTTTGTATTTATGTATTTTCATAATGTGTTGAAATAGTAAATACTAAATAATGTTTATGCAGTATACTTACCAACTTTATAAATCACGATAAAATTAAAAATTAAAGTACAAAATATTAATATAGCCTATGTTTACTGATTGTGGAATATGTATATTATTGTAACATGAACGAGTTTCGTAATGAAAGCACACTTACGAATGGCTTAGCTTAATAAAATAAATAACATAATAAGTATGACACAAAAAATTGTTTTATAAATTGGGCATTCAGCACTATTCTGATTCTTTGCGGTGAGTTTCATTCAGTCTGTATTATTGAAGTCCATCAACAATTCAATATAAGAAGTGTGAAACAACAAATATTCACTGAAAAAAATGTCGATAAAATAGTCGCCAGTGACAGTTACATCTACTCAAGTTAATATATTATTGACAAGTTATTAAATAATATTTCATTTTATGATCCTAATAATATTTTATTCCCGAAGGTAATGTATTTTACCTAATTATAACTAACACTGGAGCTCCTAAAAATTTAGCAGTTGAGAATATGTAGTAGACTACAATATAATACTCCATTTAACAGAGATATAATTAGCATACCAATTAAGAAATTTACGTTATTCCGTGAACAATTTCTAAAAAAAATTAAATTAACTTAATAATGGTCTTCAACAATCTAAATAATGAAACAATTTTCCATTGCTAATGTCTTAAATAAACAACTTCATATAACATAAAATAAAATGTTACGATATCTAAAAAAGAAGTTAGTAATTTAAATGTAAAATTAGGCTCCATAGGATCATTGTTTTACTGCTATTCGTCTCCCTTTTGCATAAATTCTCTGGACCGATCGTAAAGAAGCACCACTGGCCTTTGACAGTGACTGTCTGTATTGATGACAGGACATTTTTATGTCCTCACAGTTCTTTCAAGAAACAGTGAAGTTGATAAACAACACCTTTAGTAAGGCTTGTGATATCAGGGCCCGATTGAGACAGTACTCGGATGATTTGTAGCTGTTTAAAAATACTGTTTATTATGAGATACATTGTATTTACGAACAAACTGTAGCACAGTAGTATCACAGACGAGCACTTGTCAATAACTAACATTCGAACGGAGCGACGGAAAGGTCTCTTTGTTCAGGTCATAAACCGCTAGAGGAAGTGTGGAGTGAGTTGTTTCCATACCGAACCAAAAAGCAGCCTATTGATTCTGCTTGTACTATAGTAACAATCTGTTACTGTAGTATATCACTATCAGTTTAGCGGGGGGGGGCAGATGAAAAACAAAATTTATGCAAGCACTGTGATCCATGAGGAACAGACAGCAAAAGTTCTCATCACTGTAATTGACACAATGTACTATGTACTACAATGAAACTATTTAATCATTATGGTATGAAAAAATACCATAATTTCATGTCTGCCAATAGCCCAATATGTTGTACAAGTACCATTTCATAAATAATGCACATGTTGGTAGAACTGTAAAGTGGATGTAGCAACACTAATGCAAATTATGTCAGTTGTAGCTGAAGGCTTGAGAAACAAGCAAGTGTGTTCATTTCATTCATTGAATATTCTGTGTCTAGGCAACGAGAGTTAGAAATGGAGCCTACACGTGTCTCGGGTATGAGAGATGCATAGCCATTTCTTTTCTCGGTTTATTGTAGATAAAAATTTTTTTCGCTCAAGTCCTCCATTTCCCGTTCTCGTTCTGGTTCTGGTGGTTATTCTCGGTGATTGCTTATAAATATGAATCATCATGGATTAATTAAAGAAAATGAAAAGAATCGAGCATAAATTTGTACCAGGAGGAAGGAAAATCACAAGCAAATCAAATCGCAAGCTTGCAAATACCTGTCACTGCAGACAGATGGTATACCTTATTTTATTTCAAGGAGTGCAGTTCGGTGGCTCCTTTGAACACCCACTTACAGATTTCTGACTTCCTACACAAAGACCTCTGACAATTCCATCCTGTCCCCTCGCCCCAACATTGCACAGTTGCCACAATCCTAGTGACCCTCAAAATTATGCAGTGAAACTGACGGGATTCTTGGAATTCGGAAAAGATGCGACAACTCTGCCTCCACGTGGATTTGACGGGAGCCTGTCAATTCTTCTGAACGAGGGTTGTAATTGGTTATTGACAGGAGAAGACAAGATTTCCGTCACAGTAAGGAAGACATTTATTTATGACAACCAATTAGTAGGGGGCAGTAGAAGGTCTGTCAGCAAAGTCCTTTCTATGAAACTGCACTGCATGATATAAAATAAGGTATACAGTATTTCTACTTATCAAGTAAAAGAAGGGCACCACTGCTACTTACAGACCTGTTACTAAATCTACGTATTACTCTGTGAAAAGATTTATTAAATCTACATACTTAGACTTCAACAAACAAAATTTGATAACACAATCTCAAGGGAAAAAATGGAACTCTGCATCATAATCCACAGTTGATTCCCGATTTACCACGAAAATCGTCTGTAGCTGCATTTAGATTGGCAACAGGCCATGATTGTTTGGCCAAACACCTGCATAGAACTGGAATATATCAGTCCCCTAACTGCCCATTGTGCAACTCAAACCAAGAAATGGATTCGGAACACCTCAAAATCTGTGCTTCAGTGGCTGGCCATGACAATATCTTTGAAAAATATTGGAGTGCAAGAGGTCAAATGACTTTATTGCCAAACCCCTGGCATTAGAAAACAACAATAACAACAACAACTTATAGTGATGTGGATGTATACGAAACTGTTAGTTTTCAGAAAGGAAAAGAGAAACCTGTTGTGTATCAAGACTTTTTATCTAAATTTTAAATCAGTAAGCTCACCAGATGATTATGTTGAGGACATTGATGGGAATATGTTACTGTACTCAGATGTGACACATTTTCTTATTGTTATTAAAAAATAATTAAGTTTTCAATGAAATGTTCTCTTTATTTGCAGAAAGCCACCTCAATTTGTGGCAAAAACTGTCATAATTTTTTTCATGTTCCATGTTTTGTAGGTGATATATTAAAAATTTAGGAAAGCTCTAAATATTTCAAAACTTCTTAGAAGAGGATAGGTCACTTTTTCTACTGACCCCTTCAATTTTAAACAGATATGTTCATGTTGTTAACTAAACACACACCTTCATCTCAAACAGCAGAAATAACTAAAATGCTCTCTCAATTAATATCACTCAATAAAAGAATTGTATTCCAATGGATACCATCCCATTGTGGAATCCTGGGAAACGAGAATGCGGATGCTTTAGCAAAGAAGGGCAGCACTGCTACTTACAGATCTGTTACTAAATCTACGTATTACTCTCTGAAAAGATTTATTAAATCTACATACTTAGACTTCAACAAACAAAATTAGATAACACAATCTCAAGGGAAAAAATGGAACTCTGCATCATAATCCACAGTTAATTCCTGATTTACCACGAAAATCGTCTGTAGCTGCATTTAGATTGGCAACAGGCCATGATTGTTTGGCCAAACACCTGCATAGAATTGGAATATATCAGTCCCCTAACTGCCCATTGTGCAACTCAAACCAAGAAATGGATTTGGAACACCTCAAAATCTGTGCTTCAGTGGCTGGTCATGATAATATCTTTGAAAAATATTGGAGTGCAAGAGGTCAAATGACTTTATTGTCAAATGCCTGGCATTAGAAAAGAACTTATCAAATAAGTATGTTTTTTTTAATATGAAGTTGCTTACATCTCTAATAAGAGTCTGCGCATGCGTGGACACGGGGCTGTGGGTGGCCTGGCTCCACACCTCCTGCACTTTGTTGTGCACAGCCAGAGCGCGCCCAAACTCTGGGCTCAGCAGCAGCGTCTGCACGGCCGCGATCTGCGCCTCCAGACTGGAGTAGCCACTCAGTCCGTTCTTCTTGAGCTGGTGCTGCAGTCGCTGCAGCGATGCCACGAGTTCCCCATAGCCTGCAACAGCGCACAAGTCAAGTTACCACGTATCTTATGTCTTACACATTAACTGGGGACTGGTTTCACCAACAGATGTTGAAACTTAACAAACCCTTACACCGGTTTAACATAAAAATTGTTTTATAAACAGTTGTTTAACTTTAACAATTTGTTAAACCATTTGTTAAGTTAACATAAGAATTTCCTGTGTCAAAGCCAGTGCTTTTTTTTTTTTTCTGGAGAAAAAGGTGGTGGAGCTCTGTGCAGAATATACAGGGCAGTTTTAAGTCCACCGACAAACTTCAGGGGGTGTTTGTACAAGGGGGAATACAAGGCGAACAAAGTGCATACAAGTGGAATAATGGGAATACTTATATAAAAAGAATACAAGGCGAACATTGTGAATTCAAGTGGAACAAGGGGAATACAAGGCGAACAAGGTGAATACAAGTGGAAGAATGGGAATACTTATATAAAAGAATACAAGGAACATTGTGAATTCAAGTGGAACAAGGGGAATACAAGGCGAACAAGGTGAATACAAGTGGAAGAATGGGAATACTTATATAAAAAAGAATACAAGGCGAACATTGTGAATTCAA
>JAJSOF020000041.1:1785004-1808970 GCA_025594305.2 Periplaneta americana
GATTTTTGACAGCAAACTGAATGATAAAAGCTTCTCATCCGAATAATAACAGGCATTTCCCAGATATGGAGGGTAGCTGTGAATATATTGAATAAGCAGTCGTGGACAGCCGATGAGGGGTGGTCCTCCAGCTTGGGGTTGGGCGAAGGGCTAACAATCCATCACCATAAAAAACAGCTTGTTACGAATCCTTCAAATAAGCCTCGGAGTGCGTTATATGGCAATAATAATTTTTAACAGCTTCCTATCAATATAAAAATTGAACTCAAAACATAAGATTATTTAGGGCCAAATTAAAGAAGTACCTAATTTCTCACGCCTTCTATTCTGTAGGTGAATTCACGTGAATGGGCCTTGACGTTTACATTAAAGGCTCATTCACAATGAAAATTAAACATAATGTAAGCGTTAACTTAAGAATATAAATGTTACGGTAAAATCAAGATCATTCATGATGGGAACATAAACATAACCGCAAAGATACTTAGTAACAATGGAAACATAACAACGACGCCATTTCCTCATATTCTGTCGTATACTTCAGCGCTCCACGATTGTGTACTGTTTGCAAATCACGTAAGCATAAGCATGAAAGTTTGGAGTTTGCAAACTCTCATGTTAACATCTTACGGTAATGTTAATGTCAATGCTTATGTGAATCTTTGGTAGCCTGGGAGCCAACTTCTGTGTTTATGTTACGGTTATGTTTAATTTTCATTGTGAATGGGCCTAGAGCGAACTTAACATAACACAATTTAGAATTGGAATATATCAGTCCCTAACTGCCCATTGTGCAACTCAAACCAAGAAATGGATTCGGAACACCTCAAAATCTGTGCTTCAGTGGCTGGTCATGATAATATCTTTGAAAAATATTGGAGTGCAAGAGGTCAAATGACTTTAATGTCAAACGCCTGGCATTAAAAAACAACAACATAACACAATTAATTTACATCTTATTTCACGAAGTACTCACCAAATTGACAACTTATTTCACGAAATATACACCGAAATATTGGCAAGTTTAACACCATAATCATTCAATTCATTTTACCAAAAGATACGGTCCCTAAGAATAAGGCAAAGAAAATGAGATAAGAGAAATAGCAGGGGGAGGGGAGATGAAGGAGGAAAAAGAAGGAAAAAGGAGAATAGGGAAAAAGCCAAGGAGCACAGATGGCAGCAACATACTGTTTTACAAGGTTCAGCATGTTCACACCACCTTCTGAGAGGCAGATAACTGTTCAACTCCAATGAGAGAGAAGTTGAAAGTTGGCTGCACTCACGTGGTATTGCTGCTGCGAATCTCTCTGCATCTTCCATCAGCCTTTGCCTCAGCTCGTGCCTGCCGATGTTCGGTGGGCCGATGAGCACGATAGGCCTCTTGTGGTTGGCTCTCGGGTAGTACAGCGACACCTCCTCGTAGGTGAGGATCTCGTCCACGTCGTAGTCTGCAACACAGGCATGCTCAGCAACAAGATACAGATCAGCTACTGTCGCCAAGCACGGAAGCGCCTGTGTGTCCATGCCTTTCTTCCCTACACACATTTCTGTACTACGTGAAAATGCTATTTACATTCTACTGTATTTACCCGAATACAAGACGACCTCGAATTTAAGACGGCCCCTAATTTTTCAATGGTTTTTGTAGGATTTAATTTTTTTAAGGCATTTTTGTTGACGAATTCATATACAATCCAATTATTAATGACGGCTCTAGGACATATAATATTTTTAAGGCATTTTTGTTGACGAATTCATATACAATCCAATTATTAATCATGGTTCTAGGACATATAATATTTTTAAGGCTTTTTGTTGACGAATTCATATACAATCCAATTATTAATGATGGCTCTAGGACATATAATATTTTTAAGGCATTCTTTGTTGAATTCATATACAATCCAATTATTAATGATGGTTCTAAGACATATAATAATTTTTAAGGCATTTTGTTGACGAATTCATATACAATCCAATTATTAATGATGGCTCTAGGACATATAATATTTTTAAGGCATTTTTGTTGACGAATTCATATACAATCCAATTATTAATGATGGTTCTAAGACATATAATATTTTTAAGGCATTTTTGTTGACGAATTCATATACAATCCAATTATTAATGATGGCTCTAGGACATATAATATTTTTAAGGCATTTTTGTTGACGAATTCATATACAACCCAATTATTAATGATGGTTCTAAGACATATAATAATTTTAAGGCATTTTTGTTGACGAATTCATATACAATCCAATTATTAATGATGGCTCTAGGACATATAATATTTTAAGGCATTTTTGTTGACGAATTCATATACAATCCAATTATTAATGACGGCTCTAGGACATATAATATTTTTAAGGCATTTTTGTTGACGAATTCATATACAATCCAATTATTAATGATGGTTCTAGGACATATAATATTTTTAAGGCTTTTTGTTGACGAATTCATATACAATCCAATTATTAATGAAGGCTCTAGGACATATAATATTTTTAAGGCATTTTTGTTGACGAATTCATATACAATCCAATTATTAATGATGGTTCTAGGACATATAATATTTTAAGGCTTTTTGTTGACGAATTCATATACAATCCAATTATTAATGACGGCTCTAGGACATAATATTTTAAGGCATTTTTGTTGACGAATTCATATACAATCCAATTATTAATGATGGCTCTCGGACATATAATATTTTTAAGGCATTTTTTTGACGAATTCATATACAATCCAATTATTAATGATGGTTCTAAGACATATAATAATTTTTAAGGCATTTTTGTTGACGAATTCATATACAATCCAATTATTAATGATGGCTCTAGGACATATAATATTTTTAAGGCATTTTTTGTTGACGAATTCATATACAATCCAATTATTAATGATGGTTCTAAGACATATAATATTTTAAGGCATTTTTGTTGACGAATTCATATACAATCCAATTATTAATGATGGCTCTAGGACATATATTTTTAAGGCATTTTTGTTGACGAATTCATATACAATCCAATTATTAATGATGGTTCTAGGACATATAATATTTTTAAGGCATTTTTGTTGAATTCACATACAATCCAATTATTAACGATGGTTCTAGGACATATAATATTTCAAATTTAGTTACTTCTACAAAATACTACATTTGTTTTTTTTTTTTTTTAAAGATGGGACATGACAGTTAAGTGGCCGAGCTTGGAACTACAGTGCTATGTTGCCAATATGGATTACCATGCTGCCAGCTGATGGAAGCTAGCAATTGACGGTAAGGTGGCTGACATTAAAACATTCATTGACAACTGAAGACCTCCTCAAAGAACGTTGTATATCAATGGCTTTTGCATATGATATACAATGTTCTTTGGGGAGGTCTTCAATTGACACATAGGTAAGAAAACAATACAAAAATCGACAGAGAATCAAACACGAAACGTACCAATGCTAACATTGAGTGCACAATAAATGTCACTAAGAGAGCTATTAAGCATTCGCCATGTGGGAACTGTAAGTTTGGCAACTCAACTGTTGTTACCATAGCAACAGGCCTGCCACGCTATGTGACATTCAGTTGTTTTTCTGATCGCAACACTCCTGTCATGTTCCATCTTTCAAAAAGCATTCGATAAGTAATGTCAACAATGCTATAAATCAGCGCTCCTAGTGGTGATCATTGAAATCTTGTACTACAATATAGCTACAAAATACACTACTCACGTGACAATATTCTTATAAATCAATCCGCCTTGGCCTTGCAATATTTCTCTGAAGAATGAATTTCACTTAACAATTGTTTATTTTGAAGAATCATGTATGAAAAGCAACACAATCCTTACTGAAGAATGATTTTACAACAAGCATTGATTTTACTGTTTTTACAGACTATTTATTTTTCTCATCAGTCCATGGAGCGTTCATGTGGGAAAATAATCTTACGACACACGCATTTGTTCCAGGGATACACATAATGAACTCCACTACCTTCTTCAAGTTTGAGAGTTCTCCTTCAATACTTTTAAAAGATCCACCCAAGCTTCATCTAAATGTTTGGTGTTGCCATCATTCTTGTAATTTTTAATGTAGAATAGACAATGTAACATTTGAATTTTTTTCTCAGTTCAGAACTCTAAAATATGGGACGGAAAGTTGTCCCGAAGACTTTTCTCAGGACAACGGGGTTCATTAGCAAAAAACAGGATGCTCTGCTCATGGCCACAAGAAGCTTCTTGACAGATTACACTTAATCCGGCTTATGAGTCCCTCTCTCCTATTATAGCCTTCTTGTCATAGAGGTTCGTACTTTGCCCTAATTGCATAGCACATGAAAGCTATTGCAAATAATAGTTATTTATGGTACTTGTGAGGTAAGTGCATCTTTATTGCGCGAGTGGAAAGATTTAAGCACGAGTGCTTAAATTATACGAGCGCAATAAAGATCACGCTCACAAGTACCATACGTAATTTATCCATGATCATAAGGAAAAATTTTGTTTTATAAAAGAAAATATGTTGAAAATAAGTCCTCATATAATCACATATCATGGCATGGATTTTAGAATCGATATGTGTACTAGGTAGGTCATGATGTAGGAGGCCATGTTTAGTGAAGAATGGTATTTAAGGCATTCGATATATAAAAATTATAATTAATTATATAATTTTAATATATATTTTTTCATTTTAAACATATATTTTTATCTTTTTTAAGTTTCAGGGATTATTTAGAAGTGTTCACGGGACTAATGTGATTAAAATAATTTCACATTTTACTTCTGTAAACTTAAGAGGAATATTAAAAAGAAGTTAATCATCCTGTCTGTTTAGCTCAGTTGACTAACGCGTGTTGTTATAAAATCCTATAAAGCCAACTTTGCAGGTTCAAAAGGTAAATTATTACAAATTAAAAAAAGAATACATATTAGATATGGATGCAATGCACAAATTACGACGTAGTAGATAGAGAAAAGAGAAGGAGATGGAGTGTATGTATATTTAAGAAATGGTAATAAAGAAGTAGAGGTAGTAACATCTAGTAACTAATATAACTAATATACTGTATTAACTTCTTGAGTAATAGTTGAATGGAAAAGTATACGTGTGGACCCGGGTGTTAGGAAAATACTAATGAACTGTGAGATAAAGTTCAAACTGTGAGGTAAAGTCTTTATCTCACTGGTAGAATAAAGTAATCTTGAATAGAAGCCTACTTTACAAACGCGAAAGTATTTAGTAAAAGCATGTTTTTCGTTATGGTCATGGATAAAAGCTTTTAACGTGAATTAAAATCAAGAGATCAGACTCTCAAATATTCCCATTTTTGAAACCTGCTTCGCAATATGTGTACTATATTGCTAATAATAACTATGTGATTAGAATAATGAATGTAAATTCCTCTGCTTGCACTATATACTCACTAATATAATATCGTTGGTTTACAAGCAACACACGTTGAGTCAAAAATAATACTTCTGAGAAAAAAAGACGTATATAATGTAAATAATGTATATGTATGAACTTAGAATTGGAAAACGAAATACACTTAAACAGAAAGAAGTTACTACAAATAATATTTTGAAGATTCAGTTTTGTCACAAGAAAATACCCTTTCTCAGAAGTAGTAATTCTGACTTAATATGTTTTCCTTGTAAGCCGACGATATACAGTTCACCTCTGCATGTTTTCATAGCATGGTAAGATAGTTGCAGCAGAGAAGAAACACTACTGCCCTTTCCTCAAACTGGCTTTAAGTTATCGCATTGCTAGAGTCTTGTAATGCCGATCTATCTCCCCAAGCATCTTTGAACCTGTCCCGCTGCCGTGTGGTCGGTACTCACCATCCACCGTGTTGCTTGCATACAATGGGTAGCTTCCATCATTATAGGCCGCGTTGTATGGAGCTTTCTTCTTCTTTTTCTTTGGATTTTTCTTCGCACATAGCAAAGTTCCAGCTTTCTTTGATTTTTCTTTCGTCGTCTTATCTCCGGCTATTGTCTGCTTCATCGATTCACGCCTGTGAAGTCAAATATAATGAAAGTCAATGTGCATTATACCATCACACAAAACACAACATGTCAAGAACAGTGTGGGCTTTTAATAAAAGAAAATAATAATAATAATAATAATAATAATAATAATAATAATAATAATAATAATAATAATAATATTTACAGACCTGTTACTAAATCTACGTATTACTCTGTGAAAAGATTTATTAAGTCTACATACTTAGACTTCAACAAACAAAATTTGATAACACAATCTCAAGGGAAAAAATAGAACTCTCTGCATCAAAATCCACAGTTAATTCCCGATTTACCACGAAAATCGTCTGTAGCTGCATTTAGATTGAAACAGGCCATGATTGTTTGGCCAAACACCTGCATAGAATTGGAATATATCAGTCCCCTAACTGCCCATTGTGCAACTTAAACCAAGAAATGGATTCGAACACCTCAAAATCTGTGCTTCAGTGGCTGACCATGATAATATCTTTGAAAATATTGGAGTGCAAGAGGTCAAATGACTTTATTGTCAAACGCCTGGCATTAGAAAGCAACAACAACAACAACAACATAATAATAATAATAATAATAATAATAATAATAATAATAATAATAATAATAATAATAATAGTAACAAGAACAAAAATAATAATAATAATAATAATAATAATAATAATAATAATAATTTATTAATTTTTAATTTGGAAAACTGGTATTTAACTTCCTAGATGAGGAGAATGTTCCTGATAAAAATAATACATCCAACAACGATTCAGATGAGGACTGGCTTGCTGGGATGTGTAGGCCTAAAATTGCTCAAAATATTAAAATGAAACACCTCCAAAGAGATGCAAAACCAAGAAAACGTGCCAGACTCGTGCTAGTAAATCGGAACAACTTACTCCTGCTGTAACTCTATCAATAAACAAAGATGCTCAGATTCGAATCACGAGGGGAAAAGTTAACTTTATAATTGTGAAAAGAGAACTAGTAACAATACAATAGTTCAACCCAATGGATGAGGGAATTTACCATGCAGGTTTAACCATACATTTAAAAATATATTGCTAGTCAAAACTTGATATACAATTCATTACTTTCTAAACAAATATTAATGATAAAAATGTTGTAATATTACTTTTGTTTTGCTTAAAAACTATTTTACAAACAAAAAATGCATTTTCAAATTACTATGAGCATGAAATTATTTTTGGTAGCTTGTCGAACTTTCAAAACCTTCTCCTGTAAAGTTCCAAATAAGCACATATCACTTATGGCTCCCCACCGCAGATTTAGCATCACTTGAATTTACATTTCCGTTGCTTTGTCACTTATTTCAACACATCAAATGTATTTTCTCGAATATCCCGCATACTTTTTCCGAAATATACGAGTAAAAATACAGGTGTGTGGCATATTCAAAATGAAGTTGCCAACATTGCCCAATTTTCCTCTTGCACAACTTCCCACACGGATATTTAACACTGTTAAATGGCGTTTGGATTAGCAGTACATGTGTCAAAATCAAGTTCAAGTGTGATAAGTGTATAGTTTATGCGTCTTGTATTTTCAATTCTAAAAATGAGTACCACTAAAGTACGAGATTGTGATTCTTAACTTCCAGTGGAGAACTTAAAATTACCAAAGATCCTGAGCAAAATGAAAATCGTGTTACAGCCCGTAAACTTGATGTAAGAAAGTTGCACCAGAGACTAGAGAATCCCTTATTGTTAACTGAACCATATTTGTGTATAATTGTTTTTAATTTGTCTTGAAAAATTTGTTGAAAGTTTTATTTTTGTAATTTGTGTTTGTTTTACGGGTTGCGTGGTTTATTTGCAGTGTATTCGAGAAAATATGGTAATAAACATGCTATATATTTTATAGTGTGGTTTACATAAGATTATTTCCTAAGAAGCTAATATAGCCTTCTTTTCAATGTTACCAACTGTTACCAGACATCACCAAAGCAAGTAAAATTTAAAAAATCACAAACTATAACACTAATAATTATTTATTTATTTATGAGTGATCTAATATTACAAGAAATTTTGCTTCGCACCATGACATTCATTGGTTTGACTGAACAGTTATGATTAGTATGAACTCCAAAAACCGAATACCAATTTAAAATGTATGCTGTGTATTCAATAAATTATTACTGATGTTACTAATTATTAATTACATTCAAATTTGAAATAACACTTGCTAGTAACGTTCCTTCCCAGATCATTGAAAGCAATGTTGTCAAAATAACAGAAAAACTGCCAATTGTAACATTTATTGGTACAGAAATTCTAAACGAAGTTGGCAAAAGAAAGTTCAACCTGACAACTAGAAAATCACTATAATCCATCAGTATATCTAGTAATAGGGGAAAATGATTAGAAGTGCCATTTTTACAAATGCCGGTAATTCCTTCATTCAGGTTTTTGGATCGAAAACTAAGATAACGCTTCTTTTGTGTTTCACCAACATAATTATCTTGGTTTCGTGACATTGTCTCGTTTCATACTTTATCTGTGGAAGATCGACTGGTAAAATACGATTATTCAAGATAATTGGTATAACAGAAAATTGTGCATAAGCAATTGGAACATCTGATAAACTTGTGTTGACTTGTTTGTTCACCCTTGAATACATTCTTAAGACTTGTATAATAACTAGGACTCGAGGATGTGATTCATTTGTTTTTACTGTTGCTACAATCAAGGGCTCGTATTGTGCTAATCAGTTTTTCTTCCAAGACTGCCTGGTTTCGAGCAGTACCATACAGATGGTTTCAAAATGAGAATTTAAAGCAGGCATAACAAACTCAAAATCCTATCTGAGCCAAATAATCTGGTTGTAAATTGTATGGGTTGCAAGAAAAAGAAATTGTCATATTATGTAATCTGTAATGTATTAGCAATATTTATTTATAGAAATACATATTGTTTGCTAGTAAGAAGAAACAATAACACAGATTATTGTTTTATTCCCAATACCTGACATATTATTTCTGTCACCAACTGACTTAACCTCAACATTGTACGGCATTTTCACGTTTAATTTATGAACACTCTGAATGGGGGCCACATTCTACTAGTTTTCCCATAACAAGATATGTAGTGCCGCACAGATGAGTCAGGGGCCGCGAATTTGACATGTCAGGATTTAAAGAATCAAAGTAAATTGAAATATAATCTACGATTTAGAAAACTAACATACAGTAAAATTCCTCTTATCTGGCACCCAAATAACCAGCAATATCAAAATAACGGCACTTTTGGCTAAGCGAAAAAAAAAAGTCATTCATGCAAAAGGGAAGAGTCGGACGAAGATGTGAGTGGTTTTTACAGATTGCACATGCCACATATCGTGTTTACTCTTTACATTGTTCATGCGTGAAAACATATACAGAAAACCCCATTATGTCCCTAGAGTATATTGGGTAGCATCGGTAAGCTGTCACTTGGGGCTTGCAAACAATGTGCAGAGATGATATCTTTCAATTTAACACTTGAACTCGCTCATTTCGAAGGGGTGTTGGACGAGTCTAAATAGGAAAGCGTGAAATTCTCTGTTCCTGCAGTGCGCAAAATGTCATTTGAATGATAGATAGTATCATGCCTATTACTGCTAAGTGCTGCTGTTGCACAATGGATTCCTTGAAACGGAAGCAAAATATTCTTACACTCAAATCATTGAGCGCTACTTCGTCTTCATATTTGCGACATTGGCTACACTGTTCTTCACGTCACATGACTGCCATTTAAAATTGTCATAAGGTTACGAAAACTTTTAGTATTTTTTATGCTATTATATATTACTGTATTACAATAATTAAGAACTGATCAATATACATTACTGTATTCAGTACTAAAAATAAACATTCTGTGTATTTCAAAACTTTATTTTTAAATATCTATATGAAAATTACTAAATTTCAACATGGAAAAAAATGTTTGTGCAGTACAGTTTGTCTTTACATAACCTATACACGTATTTTCCAATTATTCGGCAAAATCAGTTATCTGGCACTGGGTTTGTCCCACAGTTGCCGGATACAAGGAATTCTACTGTAATAAAAAGTGTGGTGAACACAAAGTTCAGTGTTATTGGACATAGTTTCATAAAACTAAGGTAATTAAATTTACCAGCATTGGTAAAAACGAATCTTAGGGTATAGGTAATTTATCTCGTGAAACCAAATGCGCCATAGCATATAGTAAGAACCTTATGGTGGGAGTAAGCGAGCTTCCTGGCCACAAGTAGGAGTGTAGGGAGGGAGAGAAGCTTTTTTCCCCTGACGTGCAGAAAGGTTTCACGAGGTAACGAATGGCCTATACAAAGTAAAAGACTCATACTGTAACATCTTCCAACAGAGCTTTCACACTTGCATGCATTCTCAACCTGGTGCTCTTTTAATGGTATTTGGTGCTCTAGTCATGCGAGTAAAAAGTGCTCGCGAGCACGAACGTTTTGGAAGTGGTTTTTCAATTCAAAATTCGTTGTATGAACCGGAACAAATAGTGTTCCTTTCCATCCATTATAATATCTTATGAACTTGGCAGGCCATCTCGTATTTCATAGTGTAGAATGCCTTTCAATTTAGTATGGACTTAATCATTTGTGCTGAACTTCAATTGATAGATCTCCAGTCCTCCTCAGCGCTGAAATATTTATTTTGAAAGGAGAAATTCACATCCTTTGGGGAATAGAGATACAAAAAGACTTGAAATAGTGCTAAGTTTTTCTCTCAAATGTCTGGCTATGTTTGGGACAACCTACCTATGCATAAAAACTTTCTCACTTATGAAATATCTCAAGAACAAAACAAGCTCACATCTGCAGGACTTCTCCTTGGTTATAACTGAAATTTGGAGTAACATTCAAGTTCAAGAATATTACCCAGATGAGTTTTTTAAAACGTATTTACGTTTATTTATTTTATTTATCATCCATATAGGCTTATTGAACCTATTCTATTTCACGGTGCTCGCTCACTTAGTATTATATGTGGGCAGTGCTCACAAACTTCGAAAGGTTGAGAACCCCTGGACTACACTAAGAAAATTTCATTTCTTTCGCATGGTACTCACTGGTGCTGGAAGGAGCGGCTGGGTATGAGTCCGGCCAGCGTCTGGTCCTCCTCACCCTCGCGGTATGCCTGCCACCAGTTGGGGTCCTCCTGACTGATCACGTGCAGGACGTCGCCCTTCTGAAAGCTGATGCCCAGCTCGCGGCACGGGATGTACAGGTCCTCCTCGGGGTCGTAGTCGAAGTGCGCCTTCATGTGCATCAGCGTGTCCCTGGCGGGGGTGGTGGAGGGCGTGACGTGCTCTCGGGCACGATGAGGAATGTGAGCGTGCCGGTCATGCCCGACAGGATGTCGCACACGTCGTTCACGGACTTGCCCCGCATCTCGATGCCGTTCACCTCCAGCACCTCGTCGCCCTCATGCAAGAGGCCGCTCTTCTCGGCTGCCCCTCCGCGCACTATCCGTCCTATTATCACTGCGTCACCCTCATTCCGAACGGTCGCGCCCTGCAAGTACATCACACATTACTCAGTTATTTTGTCTGCCATTCTCACAATGCTGTTAACATGAATTTTATACCCATTTTTGTTCCGATAAGTTTTGTTAATTTAACAATATTTTCTTTAAGTCTGTCATAAACTTATCTATATAATAATGTGATATTTTTATTCCATTCTACTTGATGAATGTTTTCGGTTTTGTACACCATCTTCACATCACTGTTACCTCTATTGAACTCTTGTGCTGATGTGCAATGGGTTACATTAACCATATTGTATTAAAATATAAAATATAAGATAAAATTAATGAATGCACATACTTAAAAATGATAACATATTAAATTAAATTAATCTAAAATGAAGGTTTTGGAGCGTATACAGTCCTTTAAGATGTGAAACAATTATTTCCTTATGACCTTTTACATAGCAACTGTCATGAGGCTGCATTTATAAGTGGTTATTGCATAATTATGAATCATTAAAATTCGTTATTATATAGATAAGTTTATGACAGACTTAAAGAAAATATTGTTAAATGTTAACATGAGTTTAACTTATTGCAATGTTCCGAAGTACATATGATATTTCCGTGCAGAATTCTGCATTACCATATGAGGAAGGATTTAGATCAAACACGGAAACTGACCAAATACTGAAAGGAGAAGATTTAGTAAGACATATCAAATCCATGAGATTGAGGTCGCTGGGTCATGTGGAGAGAATACAGAAGAAAGAATTGCCAGAACTCCTCCTTCATGGATACATTATAGGAGTAAGGCCGGTTTTATAAATACAGTTAATATAAAGATTATGTTAAACCTAAGTTAAACCTAACTATGAGTTTAACTCAACATGCCATATCACAAACAAAGTCACAGTTAAGCTAAACCGTAGTGGAATACAATTGGTATTACTGCTAGGAAAGAAAAGAAGACGATCACAACTGTTTAATTATATCATTGATTTAAAATAGCCGACGCTCATGCAGAATCTTCATTAAGAAATATCTTTGTTCTTCGATATCAGAGAGAGTATCATAAAAAAACCTAAAGATGACCAAAACCGCGTACTTCAGTATGTTTGTCAGACTTAACCTCAAACAGTTTAATGCTGGCTACCAACGTTATACTCCCAAACACAATGCAGCCAAACTAAACCTTGCATGACCATCCACAACGTAACTCCATACAGAATCAACTGAGTAATGAAGTAATAATATTAGTGTGCGTATTTTATGTGTTGTCGAGAATATTTATGAAACAGAATTCAGTCAAACAAAATTATTTTTACGAGTCTAGTAAAATTAGGTAATATTATTAGTGTGTTTATAAATCAGGCCTCATAGTAAATCTTACCAGGAGACTGTCTGCCATACACAGTACAATGAGCAATAGGTTTATAGTAGATTTACGGACACCTCCAAAATCTTCCATAGTTTTCAGTATGCCTACTACCAGAGGAAAAATAGCGCAGCGTAACTAGTAACTGATGAGAGATTCAACAGAATGTTTTCAAAAATAAAGAAGAAATCATTTATCTTTTCAAATAATCTTTAAATTCAAACCCTAAAACACATATTTTTGCACTTCCTCATTTTTCTGTTGCATGTTGTATCTGACTTTCAATTTTTCGAAACAAGGTTAGGACTATAAGCCCAATTCTGAAGGTTAGGACTGTCTGCTTCGAAAACCTCGATCTGTTTTAAAACTTATGTTAATTTATGTATATTTCAAAGTGGTGCACTCTATTTCGAAAATTCTTGGCCGCTGTGTAATATTAATCACTCACATATAGTCACTCATAAGTTCTTGTAAAACATCTGCAATATCCGTGTGTATTGTGGGAACTGCCATCTTGCACTATTGAGCCTTGACCTGCAGTTTGAACGGCAGAAAACTGCCGATCAAGTTAAACTCAAGTTAACTCAAGATTAACTGGTAGTTAAGGTTTATAATATGAAGCAGAACGAAAAACTTCAGTTTAAACTGAACATAAGGTTTAAACGGCATTTATAATACAGGCCCTAAGAAAGAAAGGAAGACCTAGGAAGAGGTTGTTACAGGACGTTGAGATGGATATGGGAAGATTGGGTATAAGAGGATGGAAAAGGAAGATATGAGATAGAGACGAGTGGAGGAAAACTGTGAAGGAGCCAAAGCTCACAAAGGGCTGTAGAGCCAGAAAGAAGAGGAATATGAGAAAAGATGGATGGAGTAGAGAAAATTCTCTCTGGCACCAGGACTCGAACCTGGGTTTTCAGCTCTATGTGCTGATGTTAGATTGAATCTTCTCAGTTTAAGTTCTACCTTTTTCTCCGCTCCACCCACCCTTCCTCATATGGTAATGCAGAATTTCTACACGGAAATATCATATGTACTTTGGTACATTGTAATAATATAATATGCATAAGTAATCACTTAGTGATTTAAGACGGCGCTCATTCCGTCAGATCCCAGCCACTTAGCCACTCGTAATGAGTGCACCTCTGTACATAGTGCATTGGACATTGTGTCACTGTCACATATTCTGTGACACAGTCCATGAGCGTAGGTCACCAAAGGGAAAACTGAGAGGTAGAACTTAAACTGAGGGGATTCGATTCAGCAACAAAACTGGAATCTGGTATGGCTTAGTGGATAAAGCACCAGCACATAGGGCTGAAAACCCAGTTCGAGTTCTGGTACCGGAGAGAATTTTTCTCTGCTCCACCCATCCTTCCTCATTGAGTTTAACTTGATTGGTGGTCCTCTACGATTTATTTTTTATTTTATTGGGTTATTTTACGACGCTGTATCAACATCTAGGTTATTTAGCGTCTGAATGAAATGAAGGTGATAATGCCAGTGAAATGAGTCCGGGTCCAGCACCGAAAGTTACCCAGCATTTGTTCGTATTGGGTTGAGGGAAAACCCCGGAAAAAACCTCAACCAGGTAACTTGCCCCAACCGGGATTCGAACCCGGGCCACCTGGTTTCGCAGCCAGACGCGCTGACCGTTACTCCACAGGTGTGGACTCTACGATTTAAACTGCAGTTCAAGGCTCAACAGTGCAAGATGGCAGTTTCTGCTATACACATGGATGTTTTTCAGGAACTTATGAATGACGATGAGGAAGTGATCAGCATTATTGAATGACCACAGCAGCCAAGAATTTTTCTAAATAGAGTGCACCACTTTGAAATATGAAATGAACATGTGTTTCTTTAAATATATTCAGACTTTCGAAACAGACAGTCCTAACCTTGTCCCCAAAAATTGAAACTTAAATATACCAAACAACAAAAAGGTGAGAAAATGCAAAAATATTTGTGTTTTAAGCTTTGAATTTAAAAATTCTTTGAAAAGATAAATGATTTCCTTTTTATTTCAAAAGTCATTCCGTTGGACTCTGCATTAATTACTTGTGCTGCACTCTTTTGTTTTGGCAGCAGGTATACTAAAAACGATGAGACAGGTCTGTTCGTATGTGGCACAAGTGGCGAAGCTAAGGTGTAAATACTGGGTAGGCTGAAAAAATCGTTTTATACAGCACACATTTATCAGCTTTTCTATCAAAATTTTTGTCACACAGATCACACAAGAAGATGATGACCATTTTCACTCACAAACAAACTACAAGTATAACAATATAAGTCTATAAAAAGCTGGTTTCATTTTTCACAGCAAATACATGATATAAGTAAAATAACTTTGAATATTTGCATTTTGAGATTATATTCAAAAGCTAACTGAAATTTAATATAGCTGCCAATTTATTAAGAATTGTTTAATTATCTACATTATACAAGCATTTAAAGAGTATATCATGATTGCCAGTTCAAATTATACAATACATTTTGAGGCCCTAAAATTAAATATGAGAGGTCCGTGACACTCGAAAGGTTGGTAACCACTGTATAACTGGTTGTCAACCAAGGAACTGACGCACAAAGAGCCAACTCCCCAGCACATATTCAGTGAAGGCCGTACGTACCAGTGGCTCGTTGCTCTTCTCTATCTTGATAATCTTGATGTTGTCTTCACCAACAAAGTGCTCTGACGTGTCATCCTCGCACGATGGCGTGCCGGCAGCCACCAGCAGAGGAGACTTGATGGCGATGTCTTGAGTAGCAATTGCATCGTGTGCGTACAGCAGGCCCTCAAACTCATAGCGGGTGAGGAGGTCGGCCAGTTCTGCAGCATCGGGCAGTGAGCAGGGCTGCAATGTCTCCAGGCACTACGGAAAAAATGCACACAACTTAAGAATCACAAATTTCTTCAGCTTTCCAGCGTTTAATTTTCTGAGTTTCTGAAACTGATACAGTAGAACCTTTGATTACGAGTAACTTGGTTTGCGAGTGTTTTGCAAAACGAGCAAACAATGAGGAAACATTTTGGGCAAATCGTAAAACACCAAACGCCAAGCTCCGCCCACGACACCTTTCCACTTTTCCCCTACAAGCTCACAACACACTCTAGCGGGAAAGAGTGGAAATAGGGATTTTGGGTGGGGGTGACATCTAGTGGAGGAAAGTGGAACATAAAGAGTGAATGCGGCATCTACGAAGCAAAAGAGGAACTTCGTCCTGTCTCCCTCTTTCTCTCCTCTCTCTCTCTCTCTCTCTCTCTCTCTTCAGCCTCTCCGTCTCTGTTCCTTGCTTCCTGTCTCTCTCTTTTTTCTAATGACTTCGCAGGGGCTAGTATTCGATCAGAGTATCTTCCTAACGAAACGCACACACGATTTAGACCTCTCGGCTATGGAGGCAAGTTGGTGGTAGAAGGGAAAATGAATCTATTTATGTTCAAGGGAACTGCCATAATGTATTGCAGGGAATGGCGCGGGGACAATGACCGTGGGTAGAAAGTGGCGGGCTTGTGAATTTAGCTTGGTAGGGGTTGACTGCGGGGGTGGCATAAGTGTTAACGCGCGCTGGTAGATCTTCATTGTGTCCGTGTCCAGCTTCGTGTACAGATGGAACCATGTGTCGTGATGAGCCATACCGAAGACGTGTACTTCTTCCTCAAATTGTGCAGGGAGAATTTGAAGGCGGATACTATAAGGTACTGTGAGGAGCATGGATTACAGCAGACGAGGCTCTGGTGACTATTGTGTTACTTCGAGGACAGTGCAAAGTTAACAGGTGAGTGTTGTTTAATGAAAAAAACCACATTACATGTGGTTGTCTAATGCGCCCTAATTTGGTTGTATTGTGTTGTGTTAGTACATATGGTTGTCTAATGCGCCCTAATTTGGTTGTATTGTGTTGTGTTGTGTTAGTATATGTGGTGGGCTGTTGTCTAATGCGGCCTAATTTGATTGTATTGTGTATTAGTACGTGTTATGAAATATGAGTGAGGTGGCAGGCAGTGATCCACCGAAGCGGGACAGATAGTAGAGAGAGAGCAGGTGAGCGAGGTGCCGAGCGGCGAGGGTGGGGATAACTTCCCTATTGGCGTTCGCTGTTTTACGATTTATCCAACATTTTTGTTTGATAAACGAGTGATGTCTTGCAATACAAGCAGTATGATTTGTACGTAACTTGCTTCACTTGTGAGCAACAGCAAGAGGCAATGGAGGGGATCTCGTCTGAGGAGGAAGAGGAAAAAAGAGCAGACGAATTCCTCGCTTCAAATGAGATTAAAGAGGTGTGTAAAAGTGGAAGCAATACAAAATTTTCTTCAAATTCACCACTCTGATAAGGTTGTAGTGGTGCATGCGATAAATCTGTTTAATGATAACACATCACATTTCAACAAAATTCTCAAAACGAGACAAAAGCAGGTGTCATTGCATAGGTTCTTAGTCAAAGCAAAAGATTCCAAGTCAGTCAAGCAGTTAGAAGTGATTCCATTAGTGATAGTGAAAATATTTTCTTTAAATGTTCAAGAAGCTTACTAAGCAGTAAAAAGGTGGGAGACACTCAAAACAAAACACAGTAAAGTCATTTGTGTTGCACTGTTGTATTGAATTTTACCTAAATTATACTGTATTTTATATGAATAAAATGATGTGAAACGAATTAATCTGAGTTTGTATTGGTTTTTATGGAGAAAGTCGCTTTGATATGCGAATGTTTTGGATTAAGAGCACGTTTTCGAAACCAATTATGTTCGTAATCCAAGGTTTTACTGTAAATGCTATTAAGTGTAATTATTTGCATTGCTGACTTAAGAGTTAAAGAGAATGACTATTTTGTTAAAATATGAAACCTAGTCTAAGTGATATTGTCATATGTAATTATTTTATTTAAACACTGTTTTGTCTTAGCCAATTTATCTGTAATACATCTTGATTACACAACTTTTAACACTATATCACTTCGGAAAACGTATTGTGTGTCTTTCATGTGTTAAATTTTTATATTACCTTGTTAACATGTTTCAGCCTCTTATCGGCCATCTTCAGAACTGGTTGTTGCTGGCCTTGGCGCCTTTTGTTTATGTTTCCTGTGGGGTGTGTTTGTGTAGTGTAATGTGGAATCAAAGAGTGTGTGTGTTCTGAAATTGAGTTGTGTGTTGAGAATTTCATTTGGATGTGTTTTTGTGTGTCTGTATATTTCGTACTGTTCACATCCAAATGATATTCTCAACATAAACTCAATTTCAGAACACACACACTCTTTGACTCCACATTACACTACACAAACACACCTCCATAGGAAACACAAACAAAAGGCGCCAAGACCAGCAACAACCAGTTCTGAAGATGGCCGATAGACTAAAACATGTTAACGAGGTAATGTAAAAATTTAACACATGAAAGACACACAATACTTTTTCCGAAGTAATCTGTAATATTAGAAGTATAAAACGGAAAAATAAGTTACTATTGTACAGGTAATACTTAGAAAAAAGATAGGTACACCAACAAACAATGTATAAATATGGATGACAGAACCTTTCACACTGAACAAAACAAGATGCAAGTGGAAAATTAATAATTTATACAGAATACAATAAAATTGATGTCTGGTACAGCATTACCAGTAATCATACCGATTTTAGCATGGTACTACAAAATAAATTCAATAGTATAAAATATACGAGTTGTTCATTTTCGAGGCTTTACCTGGCAAGTCTTTCGAACAAGATTTTACAGAAATCAGGAAAAATTAATTTATTTCCAAATTCACTTTTCTGTAATTTCTTTGTTTAGTTTATATGGTGATTTATTCCCATCTCATCTACATGTAATGCTGAAATCATACTGTAGTGGTCTATTTTTAATTAAATACTTTAGGTTGGACTTCATGGTGTTTGGTTCTGTAACTGGGACATAACGGACTTTGGAACTGTTTTTGACTATTCAAGATGGCACACAAGAAGGAAGAATATATAAAGGCATTTTAGATACAAGCGAGTTAATTACTGATTTATTATTACTAAGAAATATCGACTAGTAACAATCTGTTACTGTAGTATATCACTATCAGTTTATCACAAGCCAAAAAAAAAAAAAAATGCAGATGGAACATAAAATTTATACAAGCACTTTGAACCATGAGAAACAGACAGCAAAAGGTCCTTCTTTATAAGCATTGTAGGAAGTGCTTACTGGTGTCAGTATCAATGGTGCCAACTGTATCACTGTAATTGACACAATGTAGTATGTCCTACAATGACACTATTTAATCATTATGGTATGAAAAAATACCATAATTTCAGGTCTGCCAATAGCCCAATATGTTGTACAAGTGTCATTTCATAAATAATACACATGTTGGTAGAACTGTGGAGTGGATGCAGCAATACCAATGCAAATTACGTCAGTTGTAGTTGAAGGCTTGAGAAACAAGCAAGTGTGTTCATTTCGTTCATAGAATATTCTGTGTCTAGGCAACGAGAGTTAGAAATGGAGCCTACACGTGTCTCGGGTATGAGAGATGCATAGCCATTTCTGTTCTCGGTTCATTGTAGATAAAAAAATTTTCTCGCTCACGTCCTCCATTTCCCGTTCTCATTCTTGTTGTTCTCGATGATTGCTTACAAATATGAATCATCATGAATTATTAAAGAAAATGAAAAGAATCGAGCATAAATTTGTACCAGGAGGAAGGAAAATCACAAGCAAATCATCAAATGGCAAGCTTGCAATTACCTGCCGCTGCAGATGGTACAGTATTTCTACTTATCAAATAAAAGAAGGGCACCACTGCTACTTACAGACCTGTTATTAAATCTACATATTACTCTGTGAAAAGATTTATTAAATCTACATACTTAGACTTCAACAAACAAAATTTGATAACACAATCTCAAGGGAAAAAATGGAACTATCTGCATCATAATCCAAAGTTAATTCCCGAATTACCACGAAAATCGTCTGTAGCTGCATTTAGATTGGCAACAGGCCATGATTGTTTGGCCAAACACCTGCATAGAATTGGAATATACCAGTCCCCTAACTGCCCATTGTGCAACTCAAACCAAGCAATGGATTCGAAACACATCAAAATCTGTGCTTCATTGGTTGACCATGATAATTAAGGAGCGGATTCCTATGTAATTAAATACTTTTCTTGCGTGTGATAAAACACAATTAACAAAGTTAAAATTCCGAATGTCAAGTTTCAAGTCTAAAACCCGAATTTTATTTCACATAAAAACACATACTTTCACAAAAAAATGTAAATACATATTTTCAGGAAATCTATCATAAACACATAAATCTTGGAGTTTTCTTACTTAAATAATTTTTTTACAACAACTTTTAAATATTTTAAAACTAAATCAATTACATCACTCAGAAGTACGTTATCTTTCTAAGAATTCTTGGTTCTTTTAAGAATTCTTGGTTGCTTCGTGTTTTCTATGGGCTGTGTGGTATATTCGTGATCCATTTTTGCAATAGTATCGCCTCAAGTTCTGAGAACTGCTAGGCAGCATATCAATGTTATTATATGAGAATAAATTAACATAGACATAAGGAGAGGTCTTGCAATGCATAATTAGGAATGTTTATTGTTGCTGAAGATGATTTCATTCTACGCTTTGTTTGTGAAACACAACAAATAGGAGTTGTTATAAACATTATTTAATTTAAACAAATCTCTCGTCTCTCGCTCATGCCTATATCTGTTGTGATTCCCGTTATCGGACCATAAGCATAAGCTGCGTAGTGAAGATGTGGTGGCGTCGCTATAGGAAACTTTTCTCCGACATTGTCAGTCAGTAGCTAGAAACATTTTTTTACGTTAAGACGTGTGTATATTAGCCTCTTAAGATGCCTATAATCAAATCGAGTTTAAGATTGCGTCTTGAGCAATATGTAGATGAATTTAAAAACATTTTTACTACCGACGGAAAAGTGTTATTTTGCCATTTTGTCAGTAAGAGCAGATCAGAGCTCTCAGGTAACCCAACATTTGTCTGAAAACAAGCACATTGCCACTGCTTCACGTGTGCATTCACGGCAAAACAATGGATATAAAAAAATGTGTAAAGTTGCTCAAGTATTGGAGGATGTGCCTGTAGGTGAAATTGACGATGTATGTGTTTGTGACATTCCTCTCTTTAAATATGCACGTCTGACGTCCTGTGATGTAGAAAGATCGTTTTCACAGTATGAGTCGTTGTTCAGAGATAATGGGCATGCATTTGTGATGGAGAATTTGGAAATGACCATTGTTGTTCACTGCAATTCTCGGACAACTACTAGCAACTGATACTCTAGTGTGATTGGCAAGTACCTAGTAACATTTTTTTTTCAAGCTAAGTAAGGTATTTTTGTCATATTTAAAAAAATATATTTTTTCTACTTTTAGCAAATATTTTCGTACTTTTAGCACATAAAAAATAAATGCATTTAAATTTTTAGCACATAAAAATCTGCTCCCTAATGATAATACGAGGGGATCCAGGAAATAACGACCGTTCGAGCATACCCGCCGCGCAGCTGACTCCCCTTCCTTGTTTGAAGGTCAACTGGCTTCCTTAACATGTGTTCTCATAATGTTGTGAGTACTGGTTGCAACAAGTCGCCATTGTGCATTTTGTGTTACTTCAAAATGAACGACGTGATTGATAATCCCGCCGACTGTGAGGTGAGGAGTGTGATTCGATTTTTGAATGCCCGACATTTGAAACCTGCAGAAATTTACTGGCAATTGAAAGAAGTGTATGGTGATACTGTAATGAATGAAAGAAATGCGAGAAAATGGTGCGAAATGTTCAACAATGGGCGAACAAATGTCCATGATGAAACTCGACCCGGACGCCCATCACTCATCACAGAAGACCTGAAGACTAAAGTGAACGACAGAATCTTGCAAGACAGGCGCACATCACTCGACGAATTGCATATTGCCTTTCCTGACATTTCTCGTTCTTTGCTTGGTGAAATTGTGTCGCAACATCTTGGCTACCACAAAATCTGTGCACGATGGGTTCCACGGCAACTGAGTGACCAACACAAAACTCAGAGAATGGCCTCAGCATTGACATTCTTGATGCGATATCACACAGATGGAGACGCCTTTCTTGATCAAATTGTGACTGGTGATGAGACCTGGGTGTCTCTCACAACACCAAGTGCCAATCACGTCAGTGGCATCATCCCTCATCACCCAAGAAACCGAGAAAATTCAAACAGACTCTCTCAACACAAAAAGTCATGGCTACAGTCTTTTGGGATCGCAAAGGTGTTCTTTTGCTGGATTTCATGCCAAAAGGCACTACGATCAATGCAAGTCGTTATTGTGAGACTTTACGAAAACTACGGCGAGCCATCCAAAACAAGAGGCGAGGAATGCTTTCGAGAGGAGTTGTGCTTCTTCACGACAACGCCCACCCGCACACTGCTGCTTCAACTCGAGAATTGCTGGATCAATTCGGTTGGGAAATCTTTGATCATCCGCCCTATAGTCCAGACCTTGCTCCTAGCGATTTTCACCTTTTCACTAAGCTGAAAGACTTTCTGGGTGGTACGCGTTTTGGAAGTGATGAAGAGTTGAAGAAGACAGTGAACACCTGGCTTAATGAACTGGCGGCAGAGGAGTATAACACGGGAATTCTAAAGCTAGTGAACAGATACGACAAATGTTTAAATGTAGGTGGTGATTATGTAGAGAAGTAAAGGAAGCTTCAGTTATGTAACAGACTTTGTTTTTCAAATAAATAAATATTTTTTAATTATTACAGCAAAACGGTCGTTATTTCCTGGATCCCCCTCGTATCTTTGAAAAATATTGGAGTGCAAGAGGTCAAATGACTTTATTGTCAAACGCCTGGCATTAGAAAACAACAACAACTTATCAAATAAGTATGTTTTTTTTTTTTAATATAAAGTTGCTTACATCTCTAATAAGAGTCTGCGCATGCGTGGACACGGGGCTGTGGGTGGCCTGGCTCACACCTCCTGCACTTTGTTGTGCACAGCCAGAGCGCGCCCAAACTCTGGGCTCAGCAGCAGCGTCTGCACGGCCGCGATCTGTGCCTCCAGACTGGAGTAGCCACTCAGTCCGTTCTTCTTGAGCTGGTGCTGCAGTCGCTGCAGCGATGCCACGAGCTCCCCATAGCCTGCAACAGCACACAAGTCAGGTTACCACGTACCTTATGCTTTACACATTAACTGAGGACTGGTTTCACCAACAGATGTTGAAACTTAACAAACCCTTACACTGGTTTAACATAAGAACTGTTTTATAAACAGTTGTTAACTTTAACAATTTGTTAAACTGTTTGTTAAATTAACATAAGAATTTCCTGTGTCAAAAACCAGTGCTTTTTTTTTTTTTCTGGAGAAAAAGGTGGTGGAACTCTGTGCAGAATATACAGGGCGAGTTTTAAGTCCACTGACAAACTTCAGGAGTGATTCCCAACTAAAAATGGAGCATAAAAGTTCATATTACCTTGTACCCGGAAATGCATAGTTTACACGGTAGATGGCACTAACAACATTCTCCCAGGCAAATACAAGTGAATACAAGTGGAACAAAGGGAATACAATGCAAACAAGAGGAATACAATGCAAACAAGGGGAATACAATGCAAACAAGGGGAATACAAAGAGAACAAGGGGAATACAATGCAAACAAGGGGAATACAATGCAAACAAGGGGAATACAATGCGAACAAGGGGAATACAATGCGAACAAGGGAATACAATGCGAACAAGAGGAATACAATGCAAACAAGGGGAATACAAAGCGAACAAGGGAATACAATGCAAACAAGGGGAATACAATGCAAACAAGGGGAATACAAAGAGAACAAGGGGAATACAATGCAAACAAGGGAATACAATGCGAAGAAGAGGAATACAATGCGAACAAGAGGAATACAATGCAAACAAAGGGAATACAAAGCAACAAGGGAATACAATGCAAACAAGGGGAATACAATGCAAACAAGGGAATACAATGCAAACAAGGGAATACAATGCAAACAAGGGGAATACAATGCAAACAAGGGGAATACAAGGCAAACAAGAGGAATACAATG
>JAJSOF020000041.1:1809070-1831559 GCA_025594305.2 Periplaneta americana
CAACCATTTTAATATTATCCTCCCATTTACATCTCGGCCTCCCAAATGTCTTTTCCCTCCGGCCTCCCAACTAACACTCTATCTGCATTTCTGGATTCGCCCATACGTGCATGTCCTGCCCATCTCAAACGTCTGGATTTAATGTTCCTAATTATGTCAGGTGAAGAATACAATGCGTGCAGTTCTGTGTTGTGTAACTTTCTCCATTCTCCTGTAACTCATCCCGCTTAGCCCCAAATATTTTCTAAGCACCTTTATTCTCAAACAACTTTAACTGATGTTCCTCTCAAAGTGAGAGTCCACGTTTCACAACCATAAAGAACAACCGGTAATATAACTGTTTTATAAACTCTAACTTTAAGATTTTTTGACAACAGACTGGATGGTATTTTTTACTGTTGCTCCACCTCTTCAAAAGATAAATCTCCAATTTTTATATTTCCATTCCCACGTACAATATTCTCGTCACGAGACATAATCCTATACTTTGTCTTTTCGGGATTTACTGAAACCTATCTCTTTACTTTTGCTTCTAGTAAAATTCCCTGTATTTTCCCTAATACACCAGATGCACTGTCACCTTTACTATTTAACTTTGCTTTTAGAGTATGCCTTTTTTAGGAAAGTCCAGGATAACAGAGAGGATTTTGAATTGAACAGGTTACATCAGCTGCTTGTCTATGCGGATGACGAATATGTTAGGAGAAAATCCACAAACAATTAGGGAAAATATGGAAATTTTACTTGAAGCAATTAAAGAGATAGGTTTGGAAGTAAATCCTGAAAAGAAAAGTATAGGATTATGTCTCGTGACGAGAATATTGTACGGAATGGAAATATAAAAATTGGAAATTTATCCTTGAAGAGGTGGAAAAATTCAAATATCTTGGAGCAACAGTAACAAATATAAATGACACTCGGGAAGAAATTAAACGCAGAATAAATATGGAAATGGCTGTTATTATTCGGTGAGAAGCTTTATCATCCAGTCTGTTGTTAAAAAATCTGAAAGTTGGAATTTATAAAAAACAGTTATATTACCAGTTGTTCTTTATGGTTGTGGAAACTTGGACTCTCACTTTTGAGAGATGAAGAAAGTTTAACGGTGTTTGAGAATAAGGCTCTTAGGAAAATATTTGAGGCTGAGAGGGATGACGTTACAGGAGAATGGAGAAAGTTACACAACACAGAACTGCACGCATTGTATTTTTTCACTTGACATAATTAGGAACATTAAATCCAGACGTTTGAGATGGACAGGGCATAGCACATATGGGCGAATCTAGAAATGCACATAGAGTGTTAGTTGGGAGGCCGAGACGTAGATGGAAGATAATATTAAAATGGATTTGAGGAGGTGGGGTATGATGATAGAGACTGGATTAATTTTTGCTCAGGATAGGGACTAATGGCGGGCTTATGTGAGGGCGGCAATGAACTTCCGGCTTCCTAGAAGTCAGTAAGTAATGTTAGGTTTATTTTCTGAAAAATCTACGTAAATAAAAATTAAAAAGATAAAGATGGAAAAGTAAAAGAGAAAAAGACAAGAATAAGAAGAAATAATATGAAAGAGAAGTAAAAGAAGCAAAGATAAAAAGAAACGAAAAGGAAAGTAGAAAATAAAAGAGAAAAGCAAAAGTAAAATGAAGGAACAGAAAAGTAAAGCAGAAAAGAAAAGAAAAAGTAAAATTAAAAACTAGAAAAGAAAAAAGAAAGGAAAAAGAAAAAAGAAAGGAAACTGAAACGAGTGTTCACCATCGGCTTCTAGAGTCAGTGTCAAAACAAACTTTGATAGAAAAGCCGAGAAACATCTTATTGTATGAAAATAAAAGGTAAGCACATTTTTTGTTCAGTGTATCCATTATTTGCACTTTAGCTTTGGCACTGCTGAATTTTTAAAAATACTCCTTCGGGCTCTATATGCTCTTCTTGCACGTTATTACAGTAGATTACGATTTTAACAAGCCTCAACATGCAGTAACAGGCTTTGACGCACGAGAAACAATTGAATTAAAGAAAAGAGAAAAGCAAAGGAAACAAGAACAAAGAAAATCAGGAAAGAAGGACGAAAGAGAAGAAAAAGTAAAACGAAAAAAGGAAAAGAAAAATGAAAGAAAAAAGAAAGAAAAGTAAAATCTGAAATGAATAAAACAAATTGAAAAAGCAAAAAAAAGAAAAGAAAAGAAAAGGAAGAATTAACATGAAAAAGAAAGAAAAAGAAAGAAGAAAGAAAAAAAGAAAGAAGAAAGGAAAAGAAAACAAAACAAAACAAAAGAAAAAAGAAAAGTGAAATGAAAAAGGAAAAGTAAAAGCATAAAAGAAATATAAAAAGAGGAAAAAGAAAAAAGTAAAGGGATAAAATGCAAGTAAAAAAAGAAAGTAAAAGGAGAGTATATCGACTAAAAGGAAACAAAGAAAATAGAAAAGGAAAAGTAAAATGAAAAGAGTAAAGAAAAAGAAAGAAACGAAAAGAAAAAAAGAAAACAAAATAAAAAAGGAAAGGACAAGAGAAAAAGAAAAGGAAAGGAAATTATAGAAGATAAAGGAATAAGTAAAGTAAAAAAGGAAAGGAAAGGAAAGGAAAAGAAAAGTGGAATGAAAATGAAAAAAATGAAAAGAAAGGAAAAATAAACGTAGGTAAAGAAGATAAAAAGAAAAGGACAAAAAGTAAAATAATAAAAGTGAAAGATAGATGAAAAAGATAAAAGAAAGGAAAAGAAAAAATAAAGAAAAGAAAAAAGAAAGAAAAGAAATTTTACAAAATAAATGGGCAATGAAAATAGGAAAAGAAAGAAGAAAGGATGGGAAAAGCACAAAGAGAAAAAGGAAAGTAAAGGAAAGAAAAAGAGAAAGGAACATAAAAAAGAAAAAGACATAAAGGAAAAGAAAAGAAAAGATAAAATAAAATGAAAAAGAAAAGAAAGAATATAAAAAGTAAAATAAAATAAAATGGAATAATATAAAATAAAATAAATAGAAAATAATAAAGAAAGAAAAAGAAAAGCATAAAAGAAAAAAAGGAAAGAAAAAGGAAGGAAATATAAAAAATAAATAAAACAAAATGGAAAGAAAAGGAATGCATAAAAAGGAACAAAATGAAAATAGGAAAAGAAAGGCATTAAAGAGAAAAAAGGGAAAGCTAAATAAATAAAACCGGAAAAGAAAAAAAAAAAGAAAGGAAAAGGAAATAGGCAAAATGAAAAAGATGGAAAAGAAAAGAAGGTGGAATGAAAAAGGTAATAGAAAAATGACAAAGAAAGTATGAGAAAAAAACAAAGTAAAAAAAGAAAAAGGAAACGGAAAAAAAGAACGAAAGAAAAGGAAAAGAAGAGCAGGAAAAGAAAAGCAGAAAAAGGAAAAGATAAAATGAAAAAGGTGATAGACGAAAGAAAGAAAAGAAAAGAAAAAAAAAAATAAAAAGAAAAGAAAGAAAGAAAAGGAAAGGAAAGAAAAGAAAAAGAAAGAAAGAAAAGAAAGGAAAGGAAAGAAATAAAGAAAAGAAGAGAAAAGAAAAGGAGAGAAAAGAAAAGGAAATCAAAGAAAAGAAAAAAAAAGAAAGAAAAGGAAAGAAAGAAAGAAAGAAAAGGAAAGGAGAGGAAAGGAAAGGAAAAGAAAGAAAAGGAAAGAGAGAAAGAAAGAAAGAAAATGAAAGAAAAGGAAAGGAAAGGAAAGAAATAAATAAATAAATAAAGAAAAGAAAAGAAAAGGAAAGGAAAGAAAGAAAGGAAAGAAAAGAAAAGGAAAGAAACAAACAAAGGAAAGAAAAGAAAGAAAGAAAAAAGGAAAAAAAGAAAAGAAAAGGAAGGAAAGAAAGAAAGAAAGAAAAGAAAAGGAAAGAAGTAAGAAAGAAAATGTAAGAAAGAAAAGAAAAGAAATGAAAAAGAAAGAAAGAAAGAAAGGAAGGAAAAGAAATGGAAAGGAAAGGAAAGAAAAGAAAGGAAAAGATAAGAACAGAAAAGTAAAGAAAGAAAGAAAAGAAAAAAAAAGAAAAGAAAAGAAAGAAAGAAAGATAGAAAGAAAGAAAAAAAGAAAAGAAAAGAAAAGAAAAGCAAAGAAAGGAAAGGAAAAGAAAAGAAAAAAAGAAAAGGAAAGGAAGGAAAATGAAAGAAAGAAAGAAAAGAAAAGAAAAGGAAAGAAAAAGAAAGGGAAAGAAAGGAAAAGGAAAGAAAGAAAAGAAAAGAAAAAAGCAAAATAAAGAAAGAAATACAAAAAAAGGAAAGAAAGAAAGAAAAAGAAAAGAAAGAAAAGAAAAGGTAAGAAAAAAGAAAGAAAGAAAAGAAAAGAAAAAGAAAGGGAAAGAAAATGAAAAAAGGAAAGAAAGAAATACAAAAAGGAAAGAAAGAAAGAAAAAGAAAAGAAAAGTAAAGAAAAGAGAAGGTAAGAAAAAAGAAAGAAAGAAAAGAAAAGGAAAGAAAGAAAGAAAAGATAAAAGAAAAGAAAAGTGAAAGAAAGAAAGAAAAGAAAAGGAAAGGAATGGAAAAGAAAAAAAAGAAAAGAAAAGGAAAGAAAAGGAAAGAAAGAAAGAAAAGGAAAGAAAAGAAAAAGAAAGGGAAGAAAGAAAGAAACGAAAGAAAAGAAAAGAAAAGGAAAGAAAAGAAAGGAAGAAAGAAAAAGAAAGAAAAGAAAAGGAAAGAAAGAAAAGGAAAGAAAAAGAAACAAAGGAAACAAAAGAAAAAAAAGAAAGAAAGAAAGAAAGAAAAAAAAGAAAAGCAAAGGAAAGAAAGAAAGAAAAGGAAAGAAAGAAAGAAAGAAAGAAAGAAAGAAAAGTAAAGGAAAGGAAGGAAAGTAAGAAAAGTTAAGAAAAGAAAAGAAAAGTAAAAGAAAGAAAGAAAGAAAATAAAAGAAAAGAAAAGGACAAAAGGAAAGAAAAGAAAAGAAAGAAACAAAAGAAAAGGGAAGGAAAGTAAGAAAGAAAAGGTAAGAAAGGAAAGAAAAGAAATGAAAAAGGAAGAAAGAAAGAAGGAAAGGAAAGAAAAGAAAAGAAAAGAAAAGAAAAGAAAGGAAAAGAAAAGGAAAGGAAAGAAAAGAAAAGGAAAGAAAGGAAGAAAGTAAGAAGGAAAGAAAAGATAAGAAAAGAAAAGTAAACGAAAGAAAGAAAGAAAAGAAAAGAGAAGAAAGAAAGAAAGGAAGAAAGAAAAGAAAAGAAAAGGAAAAGAAAAAAAGAAAAGAAAACTAAAGAAAGATAATGAAAGAAAAGAAAAGGAAAGAAAGCGAGAAAAGGAAAGAAAAGAAAAGGAAAGAAAGAAAAGAATGAAAGAAAAGAAGAGGAAAGAAAGAAATACAAGAAAAGAAAGAGAGAAAGAAAGAAAGAAAAAAAGAAAAGATAAGGAAAGAAAAGAAAAGGTAAGAAAGAAAGAAAAGAAAAGGTAAAAAAGAAAGAAAGAAAAGAAAGGAAAGAAAAGAAAAGGAAAGAAAGAAAAGAAAATGAAAGGAAAGAAAGAAAGAAAAGAAAAGGAAAGAATGAAAGATAAAGTAAAATGATTTTGGCAAAGAAATGAGAAAGTTTACTGACAATACTTAAAAATAAAGTGAATAATAAGATGCACTGTCCACATGGTAGGGAGGTTGGGATGGGCAGGGCGGAACTCGACATGCAGCCACCTCCACGTGGTGAGTTCTGGGTTGTTTCAGTTCATACAGAATGAAACAAGCGAAGAGCTGCATTATTAATTATGTTAAAACTGATACACTTATACAAATTAATGCTAATGTGGAGTAGCGGTTAGCGCGTCTGGCCGAGTTCGAATTGCGGTTGGGGCAAGTTACGTGGTTGAGGTTTTTTTCTGTGGTTTTCCCTCAACCCAATACGAGCAAGTGCTGGGTAACTTTCGATGCTGGATCCCGGACTCATGTTTTCCGGCATTATCACCTTCATATCATTCAGACGCTAAATAACCTGAGATGTTGATACAGTGTCGTAAAATAACCTACTAAAAATTTAATGCTAATACAATCAAAACTCCCGCATTACAAGGATTTCGCCTGCATTTTAAACAGTCCTTGCTCTTTAGTATTAAGTAGCGTTCTGTCTGAACTTTTTTTTATTAATTCATATAACATATAATCGGCATTTATGTAAGGAAACAAGTTTCGGTAGTCTTCGTTATGTGAATAATAGGATAAAAATATATTTACATATGCTCAAAATCGTAACACATATTTTTTTTCTTATTCATTTTTTTTAAGTTTCGTGAGAATTTCTTTACTTATTTATGTTGGAAATGATATTGCTAGTTATAATTTATGTTTTGAACTACTATCGACAAAAGCAGAGAAATGTAATCACTTACTAGCGTACCGAAATAGGAGACGAGCCTGTATTTCCTTGCATAGATATAAAAAAAGGTACAATAAGCACAGTCATATACAAAATGGACCGTAATCTCTGCACGAAAATGAAACTGGCAATAGATCAAGAGAAGAGATCTGAGAAATCTAAATGTCTTTTTCTAACATTCACTGTTTCAGAGGAAATCGTTATGTTATGAAGCATTTGGCAACATCGCGCCCACTTCAGCATTACCAAATACACTCTAGTAAGTACGTCCTGCACTCCTTACCTTCCCCTCTCCCTCTGCTGTACTCAGTCGGTGACATGAGACTGTGCGCTGCGTTGCAAGATTTATTTTAACGATTCTCGCAATTATTTAATTTAAATTCATAGCTAAACGATTTAATTTGCAAAAAAATAATGGAAGACATCAGATTACTTTTACCTATTTGCTTGTATAGTATTGTCGACCATCGGATCTGTGCGTCCGTAAGATATGCGAACTGAACACTAATTCCTTCTCAGCCTCGGTGATTCATTTCTCTGCCTGCATTCCTGTCTCTCTCTTTTCTATTTCTCTCCCTTTCTCTCCCCCCACTACTCACAATTTTGAGCCCTCTTGCAGGACAGTTTAATTGCACTTGCAGTCCAGTGTTGTCAACTCAACATGAACACTGTAGCACGGAGTGGCGAAAGAAATATTATTAAGCAAGTACGTAATAGCATTTTGCGATGAAGAGAAACAAACAGGTCAATATCTCTTTCTTATAAATAAGGCAACGATGAAAGCAGCTGCGATCACTGGTAAGGCTTATTTTATTTCAATTGATTACGTATTAAAATTACTTACTTAACTAATACTAATACAACATGTTATGTAATTTATATAGACAGGTCAGAACTCCTGATAAAGAAAATCAAGAGAGAAGGAGTCTGTGCAGGAGATGAAAAGCTAGAATCACCAGAGAAGAACAGACCAAGGGAACCTTTAATTCTTGTAGATGATATGAACCGATGTACTTTAAGAAGAAAGATACAAGAATTTTATACAGTGCAGAAAGAATTTCCAACATTGAAGAAATTACTGAAGTTGCGAGAGAAACAATAATTTCCAAGGTTGGAGAGAAAACTACGGAAAGTGATTCGAGACATGGGATTTAGGTTTAAAAACTGTAGAAATATAAGATGTATTTTGATTGAAAGAAATGATATTGTAGCATGGAGGACCAGTTATCTATGACAACGTTTGACGGAAGTTTGGCAACATCCCTATTCGGGAAGGTTCGTGGCCTGCTGTTTGACGCGATGGGAGGAAAGCGGGTGGAATGGAGTGAGTACAGGCGTTAACATATTCAAGAACGACGACAGCGCTGAAGGGGCACAGATCCGATGGTCCGACAATAACATATCATAAAGGAACAAAACCTTAAATTTGAAATAAATATAAAAGGTTAGACTCATTTTCCCACAAAACCGCTCACATTTAAACCCCACTGGAAACAAAGTCGAAGTTGGAGATAGACAAATTTTCCAAGTTCAACACAGCAGCACGTTTTTTGTCCTAAGCTGTATATGAGTGAACTGTTGGTGACACAGTACTGTTAATTATCATTGTGTAGGCTACTTACATAAATATCGAGAGTCAAACCTAAGGGACAGGCAAGCAAATTCTAATTTTTGCAAATAATATTTCTGCAGTCTCATGCAGTGGCGTAGCCTGGTTTTCAGACTGGGGTATGTAACCCAGTTAATATAGTTTGAAAATGGAATTTTCCATATCTATATCCAGCATAGCATATATACCGAATAC
This sequence comes from Periplaneta americana, assembly GCA_025594305.2. Lineage (NCBI taxonomy): Eukaryota > Metazoa > Arthropoda > Insecta > Blattodea > Blattidae > Periplaneta > Periplaneta americana. The sequence goes on from JAJSOF020000041.1 coordinate 1,817,152, forward strand.
AATTGTATCATGTAGTATAAACACTGCATATATCTTCCTTGCTAATACAAATTTACATGTATATTACGCACCTAGTAAAACATCGACAAATAATAGACACACTGAAAAGTGTTTTAATAAACTTAGTTTAGGACTATGCAGTAAAAATAAAATTAATAAACTCACGTTTACTATACTTTGAAGTTTTTTTACTTGGTTATATAACGACGCTGTATCAACTACCAGGTTATTTAGCGTTGATGAAGTTGGTGATAGTGAAATGATATTTGGCGAGATGAGGCCGAGGATTCGCCGTAGATTACCTGACATTTACCTTACGGTTGGGGAAACCTCGGAAAAATCCCAACCAGGTAATCAGCGCAAGCGGGAATCGAACCCACGCCCGATTGCAACTCTGGATCGGCAAGCAAGCACCTTAGCCGACCGAGGTACGCCGGTGGCTCTCCTTGGAGTTTCCCCGAACATTTTTAGTCGTTTTTTTTTCAAATATTATATGGTTACAAAATAGTTATGTTTCTTGGCTGCCTTATCAATATTATTTAAATCTTCATAGCCATTGGTATTTCAAACGGACTTTTCATTAGAAAAGAGAAGACAAGACCAGTAAAACAGTTTGTTTAAAGCCTTACAACCTCACAGCCACGACTCACTTTCATAAATCTTTACATTAAAATGTCTTACACACTTTTTATGTTCGTTGTGATATTCAGTACTGGTTTTGAAGGACCTGCTTTAATTACGTCTTCTTTTCACAGAACGTTAAAGTCTGAAGCTCCTTACCTTCAATTTGTCGATTATACAACAATTTGTTTCCATATTTGATGCATTGCGACAATGAACACGAAACAATTTCCTTTCACTCACTGCGTGACCTCTTGATGTATATTGTCAGCGTACATATCTTGAGCCCATAAGCACGTAACACAAAGATCTTAACCTAAATAACTTATTTCAATACTAAACAATTAAGCTTTCAAAACAGTCTTCAGTCTTCACAAATGAAAAGAGTAACATTTTGGAACAAATAACTCACTCATCATTCTTTATAAGTCACTGGAAATAATATAACACAAGCATGACTATACGACAATATGTATTACAACGCTATACATCCCCGGAGTCACGAGCATGAGTTTCTCGGGCTGACGACAGATGTCGTTGAGACGTTGCGAAGTGTTTTTAACATCAAGGGGCCGTGCCCGTAGAGTTACAGTATAATTCTTAGTATATAATGGTCGCGCCTTCTGTTCAAGGTGATTAAAACATAGTGCGAATTCAAAATCAAACATTCTGGGAAAACTTGATCTGTCCGAAAACGATTACATGTTACAATATTATAATTCATGATTCAGAGTCACCTTGAAGGAAATTGCAGGGTATGTAACACATCTCCCACATCCATGGACGCTACGCCCCTGGTCTCATGATATTACAGTATGACAAATGACCATTTGTGAAACTAGTGAATTATTTATATAGAAAAATGAAGTGAGTCTTATCCGAATTTCAGAGCAGTTGACCAGTGCACTTATCCCCACACACAATCCATAGGTTTTTTTCTTATCAGTTGATGCACCTTGTTTAGCTGTCTGCACTCTGAGAAATACGTATTTTTAAACATGGTTAGATACAGTACAGAAAAGCATTTTCCTTGTTGAAACATCTACTGAAGAAGAACTTGTAAGAGTTGTTTTGCTTTTGTTCAAGCTTCAATGGCACTTTTCAGAAGTTATAGAACCATCAAAATCCTGTGTTGTTCAATTACACTGGTCAACAATCATTTTGCGCCAGACATAAAACTAGCAAATCCTTACTAATTTCGACCTCATGAATTCAAAAATAACAAGCAAAATGTTCTATCAGTTAGAGTTTTCGAGATACACAATATAATTCACTTTGTACGCATTTTATTTAAAAAAAATCACTATTTCGTGTGTAGTGTGCTAGTTTCGGCCTAAGACTTTATAATAAAATTACAAACTATTTTCCAAATTTAAGATATTTTAAAATTGAAGCTTTTAAAAAGAAATTTTTAAAATTATCCATGACATATAATATTAACAAATGTATTTTTTTACCTTTTATTTCTGTCGACTATATTCATATTTTTAATTGAATATCACTGGCTTCTGTCGGATTGTCAATTTATATTGAATGTGTATTTTCTCTCTTTTTCTCTTTCTTCTTTATTCTTGCTCTTGTGTTGTATTTATTGGTTTAAATTAAGTTACTTACTGTATTTAGTAAACTGTCCTTGTAAATTTTATGTTATATTATTGACTAAGACCACACCGTACACGGTAGTGGCTAGAAACATTTTTGTTTTATAAATTTAATTTGTACTCACTAGCTAGATAGTTAAATAACTAAATAAATAGAGGTTTTAAAATTAAATTTACACGAAAATCTTGCACACTATTGGAATACGCCAGACAGGGGCGGATGCAAGGGGGGATTAAGGGGATATATCCCCTCCCGAAATTTTACGAAACAAGAAACAAAAATAATATTAATTTTAATTCGTGAATGTACAGCTGTCAAAAGAAAAAGTGGCCGCTCTCCTGTATCAAAGTTCCCTTCGGGTATCTTCGCTACAATTCGGAGACAGGCGATGTTACATGTTGTTGGACCACGTTGCCTGATATCTACAGTTATAATTGAAGTATACTGTGTGTTATTCGATAGCATAATGGTAGCATTCAGGCGTCTTGTTCATGAGGTCCTGCGTTCGACTACAACCTCGTGCTTTTTATGTCCTTTTTGTTCTGTTTTTGAGAGAGACAAACTAGACATAATGGCTCCTTTTTCTTTTATGATTATTTTAGTAATTAACATCAGGTTCATTAATATATTATGCCATGACTTTATCATTATCATTATGATATTGTGGCTGCAAATGGAAAGAAAAAAGATTTTATTCTCAATAAAATATCTTTCGTGGCATAAACATAACAAATTTACTGGCGTCGGCCTTAAAATATTCAAACAATTAAGCGTTCAAAAACAAAACAAAAAGCCATAATTCAATATTTAGTCTATCTTCCTCTTATCTCGATCATCTTGCAGTCGAGTGGGCATGGAATTGACTAGTCTTTGCAAATAGCGACTGTTCTTAGACACGATATTCCAGGCATTCTGAACATACACACATAAATGTTCTGTCCATGGGCAGGTCTTTAACTGCAAACCCAGCAATCTCCAATCTTTCCTATTTTCTGCCTTCCTCTTAGTCTCCGCATATGATCCACATATCCTAATGTCGTCCATTATTCTTTTCAACCAGAGACCCAACAAATTCCTTTTTCTTCTAATCAGTTTCAGCATCATTCTTTCTTCTCACTCACTTTTTCAAACACAATTTTATTTCTTATTCTGCCTGTCCACTTTACACGCACCGTTCTTCTCCACATCCACATTTCAAATGCTTCAATTCGTTTCTCTTCATTTCGTCGTAATGTCCATGTTCCTTCCCCATACAATGCCACACTCCACACAAAGCACTTCACTAGTCTCTTCCTTAGTTCTTTTTCCAGAGGTCCGCAGAAGATCCTTCTTCTTCTATTAAAAGCTTCCTTTGTTCATGTTTGCAGTTTTCTTAGGAAGGATAGGCCTAAATGCGGTAACATCCCGTTGCTTTCCGCACACCACAATCTCTTTCGCATTTTATTAAATTCCAAGGGGCCCAAGCGTGGTGATGAGGAGAGTGGATTTGACTAATTGGGCCCTCCGGACTTCACCGAAAGTCACGGCAAGGGTTAAATATTAATTCTATCAGGATGTTTGACCCGGTCAGAGACCGGGAAATCTCAATTAGCCTTTGCCCCCGCATCCTGGACTAGCTTCTACGAATCATCAGAAGATCTTAGAGTGTGATTGGGCCAATTTTTCCAAAAATGTTTCCACATTTTTGCTCTCGTAGCTCAGCGGACGAACGTCGGAATTTAGATGTCAACGTCTCAGGTTCAATTCCTCGTTACTCCTTTTCATTTTATTGTGGTTCAATTGTATGTAATAATACAAAAAGAAAAACTAATACCAGTATTATGCAACTGGATTTTTCCAAACCTAATATTAAATTTGTTATTTATATCGCTAAAGAACGATTACAATATAAATAACTTGAATATTATTTATACAGTCTCACTAAAGAACGATAACAGAATATAAATGATAAATATCGGTTTGTTTAATTAATATATTGCGAAAGAACAATAACAATATAAATAACTTGAATATTGTTTTATAATGCTAATGAAGGAAAACAGAATATAAATGATAACTTGAATATTATTTAAATCGCTAAAGAACGATAACAATATAAAAAACGTGAATATTATTCATATCGGAATTTCACAGATTTATTACAGATGTATTTAAGGAATTGTAGAAGAATAGTAATTAGTAACAGTGTCCTATTTATTCTTCTTGGAGCCAAATTTGGAACTTTTAAAAGTGTGGTTACTATGTTGAAGTGTATGTGTTGTAACGGATGCTTGATTTGTTATGTATGTGAGTCAGTTATGTGATGCTTGATGTCGTCGCAATGTCGTAATTATGGTTTGATTGTGTTTGTGTGACTATTGTGTATTAATTTATGATGTATGGTACGGAAAGCTGCATATTTGTGTTATAGAAGTGTTACTTATGTGTGTTGTTAATGTTTTTGTATGTTACAAATTGATACCTGATATTTGTTTTGCAATCGCAATGCCTAATTTACGGATTATTTATGTTTTGTTTACATCGCGTAAGCTAATTTAATTTTCTTTTCCATTTCTCTTTATGCTTATCTTTTTTGTGTATAAAACTATAGCTCTAACATACATATGTAAAATACGGCTAACCCCCATTGGAAATACAATAATAATTATTATTCATATCGTTATAATACGATAATAGAATACAAATGATGACCTGAATTTTGTTCATATCTCTAAAGAACGATAACAAAATATAAATAACGTGATATCCATAAAGAACGATAACTGGATATAAATGATAATTTGAATATCATTTACATCGCTAAAGAAAGATTAAAAAATAAAATGAAAACTTGAAGAAGGCACGAACCCACGACCTTTGAATCATTAAACAAGCACTCTACCACCGGTCCACGAGGCGTAGATATGGAACACTTTCATAGTTCCGGAACTGCTTGTACAAGCACATGCATCGTGTAACATCGCCGCGACCCGAAGTGGACTTTGAAAATATTCGCTGTTCACGAGTGCGGCCACTTTTTTTTTTGACAGCTGTACATAGGAATTAGAGAGTTTTCCACGTAAATTCTCTTTGCTAAAGTGTTAAATTCCAAGAACTGCAGGAAGACAAACACAGCGTTCTTACTTCAAGACAGAGAGTCATGAAGAGTATTTTAGGCTTTTAATTGTCCTTCTCTTCTTAGACTATTTCATTAGTCAGCTCAAGGACAGGCTTTTAAATCATAAGGGAATCCAGAAAGTCCATACAAACTTTGCTGCCTAGAAACTTAGTGCGAGCATCAGATGAAGATTTAGAAACTGCTGTTGAGGCTATAGTAAATCAGTGGCCCAATGATGTTGATGCATCACCAGTCTTTCTTCAACGAATTGAAGATGCGGAGAAGAAATTTCCTTGGTCAGAAAAATCTTCACCTAATGCCTACTGACTTTATATCATCTTTGAACAGGTGCAATGAAATCATTTTTCCCTGCACTCGCAAGGCGCTGAAACTTTTCTGCACGTTGCCTGTAACTACAGCAACACCAGAACGGTCGTTCTCAACTTTGCGGTATTTGAAGACTTACTTGAGGAGCACGATGGGAGCAGACAGATTAAATGGACTGGCCTTGATGTATATACATAAAAATGTAGAAGTAAAAGCTCATGAAGTACTGGATGAAATGTCTAAGAAGCCTCGTCGCCTTCTTCTGTAAATGTCATTCTGTCATTGTTTTTGTATTGCAGTCATTGTAAATGTTAAAATTAAAAAATTATGGTTTATTTAACAACACTCGCGATTGATGAGGTTATATCAGCGTCGCCGGTGTGCCGGAATTATTTCCCTTCAGGACTTCTTTTACATGCCAGTAAATCGACTGATATGAGGCCTGTCGCATTTAAACACACTTAAATGCCATCGAGCTGGGTTGGGGTAGAACCCGCAACTTCGAGCACAGAAGGCTACACTGACTACACTACTCAGGCCAACTTGTAAATGTTTGTGACTCGGAAACAAATTGTGAGTATATAAACTTATTTCTCATTACTCCATTTTTACTATCTCCACAAATCCCTCCCTGAAAAAAAAAAAAAAAATCCTGCGTCCGCCCGTGACGCCAGAGGAATAAATTATTCTTTATTAGATTTTCTAACGATATGGACAAGCATCGCGATCCTACTGGCAATAGTTACCGAATAAGAGGTTGTTAAATAACTGGGAAAAAACTATGAACTTTCCACAAATATGATATAGTAGTTTTTTTGTTACATACAACATGAGCTATTCTCTCTGGAAATCTGCACTTCCACCCTGTATTCATAAAAAGAGTGCAAATGATGCTCTGGATCTAAACCACCAGTGGCTCAGTGCTTTTAAGCCAGCGGGTCTGGGTTCTAACCCTGCTCTAGCCCGAATTCATAAATTGTCTCGATAATCCATGTTGAATCTTTCGTACACTACATTTAACACTTGGGTAGGCTCTGAGGATGGTGTCAAGTAACACCGAAACAGCTGTAAGCCACACATGCTTACATAATTAACACGAGAAAGATCGCCATTTAATCAATTATTCATAAATTGTGTTGGACAAGCTTTTGGCCCAGGCAACTCAGGTGTTTTCTCTGGGTACTCCAGTGACATTCCAATAATTCTTCAACATCATCTTTCATTATAAGTGTAATATAGATCCATGTATTGTGAGTCCCTATCACCACGGCATGGCGCGTCCTCAGGTTGCGGATCGAGGAGACGGCCTCCAGATATGGAGGGTAGCTGCGAATATATTGAATAAGCAGTCGTGGACAGCCGATGAGTGGTGGTCCTCCAGCTTGGGGGTTGGGCGAAGGGCTAACAACCCATCACCGTAAAAAACAGCTTGTTACGAATCCTTCAAATAAGCCTCGGAACGGGACTGATTCTCTGGCACGACCACAGCAAAGGAATAAGACGTACAGCAGAGTTCGTATAGGTCACTTTCTGTCAGATGCGATTCCAATTCACTGTTGGCTAAAGCAAGGAGATGCACTATCACCTTTACTTTTAACTTTGCTGTAGAGTATGCCATTAGGAAAGTCCATGATAACAGAGAGGGTTTGGAATTGAACGGGTTACATCATCTGCTTGTCTATGAGGATGACGTGAATATGTTAGGAAAAAATCCACAAACGATTAGGGAAAACACGGGAATTTTACTGGAAGCAAGTAAAGAGATAGGTTTGGAAGTAAATCCCGAAAAGACAAAGTATATGATTATGTCTCGTGACGAGAATATTGTACGAAATGGAAATATAAAAATTGGAAATTTATCTTCTGAAGAGGTGGAGATGTTCAAATATCTGGGAGCAACAGTAACAAATATAAATGATACTCGGGAAGAAATTAAACACAGAATAAATATGGGAAATGCCTGTTATTATTCGGTTGAGAAACTTTTATCATCCAGTCTGCTGTCAAAAAATCTGAAAGAATTTATAAAACAGTTATATTACCGGTTGTTCTATTGTTCTATATGGTTGTGAAACTTGGACTCTCACTTTGAGAGAGGAACATAGGTTAAGGGTGTTTGAGAATTAGGTGCTTAGGAAAATATTTGGGGCTAAGAGGGATGAAGTTACAGGAGAATGGAGAAAGTTACACAACACAGAACTGCACGCATTGTATTCTTCACCTGACATTATTAGGAACATTAAATCCAGACGTTTGAGATGGGCACGGCATGTAGCAAGTATGGGCTAATCCAGAAATGCATATAGAGTGTTAGTTGGGAGGCCGGAGGGAAAATACCTTTAGGGAGGCCGAGACGTAGATGGGAAGATAATATTAAAATGGATTTGAGGGCAGTGAGATATGATGATAGAGACTGGATTAATCTTGCTCAGGATAGGGACCGATGACGGGCGTCTGTGAGGGCGGCAATGAACCTCCGGATTCCTTAAAAGCCAGTGAGTAAGTAAGTATAGATCCACCACTTGTGGTACACTCTTCGAGATAAATAACAAGTTAAGAGCTCTGCAATTGGACACAAACCTCCATAATTATGCTGAAACGCATACAGGATTAAAAAAAAAAAGTATCCAATATTTTAGGAGGTGCTAGCATGCATCAAAACAAGAAAATAAAGTCTAATAAACATGGGTCCTACAAAACATACTTTCTGAGATCTGAACACTTCTTCATAGGAGCTGCTCAATGTGACGTCCACTCATGGCAATGCATTCCTATGCTCTTCGGTGTAAGGAATCACGCACTCTTTCAAATCGACCTGGTTGTTGTTGTTGTATGTGCTGACAAGCTTTGAAGACGCGATCCTGTAGTGTCTGCACATTGTTGATTGGTGTGGCGTAGACCAATTTCTTCATGTGTACCCATAACCCAGTGATGTCAACTGACGCCCATAGGCGCAAGCGCGCGCTTTAGAGCTCAGGAGAGCCTGAGCGCTTTACAGCGGAAAGGAAAGAGACAGACGAAAGAAGTAGTATATGCCGCTTGGTCGAGCTATATTCAGGGATGGCCAGCACTGATTCAATGGATAAAGGGAAGAGAACTTATATTAAAACTATTAATTTTTAGATTTGCCTGAGAAGTATAAGTGCATTATAAGAATGTAAGTTTTAATTTTAATGTTCATTTTTTACAAGTTTGTTCTTTTTATTCAAAAGGAATATTTCCTCAACTTTTTATTATAGAAAAGCGAAATTTTCAGATATAAGCCTATTTATTTAGTACCCTTACAGGTACTGAAATAATGTTTTCGTAAATCTAATCTACCGTAAATACGTATTACTGAAGATAGTGTATTACAAATTTTGAAAATATTCGGATGGAAAATATTTGTAAGCAAATGAGTTAACAAAGCAACTATTGTTACATCATAAGCAAAAGATATGTGCCGATGTGTTGTAAAAAAGTCAGCTCTATAGCTTCAGCAAGTTTCGAGAAACATTTTTATTTATTTTATTGGGTTATTTTACGACGCTGTATCAACATCTAGGTTATTCAGCGTCTGAATGAAATGAAGGTGATAATGACGGTGAAATGAGTCCAGGGTCCAGCACCGAAAGTTACCCAACATTTGCTCGTATTGGGTTGAGGGAAAACCTCGGAAAAACCTCGAGGTAACCTGCCCCGACCAGGATACGAACCCGGGCCACCTGGTTTCGCGGCCAGACGCGCTGACCATTACTCTACAGGTGTGGACGTTTCGAGAAAATAATTTAATATTCTGAAGATAGGAAGTTGCTCACCAATATCACCTCAAAAGCATAATGCGATAAGAGTTTTGTTATGTAATATTACACTTAAAACATAAACATTTCATCCACTTAGTGCAATTGTTGTACTAGTATGGAATATATGTGAATATTCCTTCTTAACTCTTTATTAACGTTTAAAACACAACTGCAATATTAAGAAATTGGTGTTAGTACTTTTGTTTTACAGACAATATAGATAATATTAAACAGAAAGAAGCCATATAAAATAACGACATAAAAATTTCACGTTCCGTTTGAAGTTTGTACTCCACTATTTTCTTAATCCAACAGGCTGCTTATTTCTCCTTCCATACCAGCACTTCATGCCCGCACGCGACGTCAAGGTAAAAACAAAAATGCTCTTGCTTTGATATCACTGCCATAACCAAAAGTCTAGGGCTAGGGGATTTAGGTCTGGGGAACGAGCAGGCCAAGGTGTGGGGCTTCCCCGACCAATCCAGCAGTAATATGTTGATAAGAAAGTCCTGATAACGAGCCCCAGTTAATCTCTGTGATAGCACGTATGGCCCTTAATCTATCTCCAAGAACGCCTGGCCATACGTTGATTGAGAATCGGTGCTGATGCCTTGTTTCTTCAACTGCATGGGGATTTTCATCAGCCCACACATGCTGATTACGAAAATTCACAACACCATCTCTACTGAACCCCGCTCGTATCCGCAACCAGACTTTTGTTTTCAGTATTCCTTGCGACATTTCAATATTCCATACCAGGGGCGTCAACTACGGTATTATTATCTAGTAGTCTGCTGTATTGTAGAGCAGAAAAATGCATTGCCATGAATGGACGTCACATTGAGCACCTCCTATGAACAAGTGTTCAGATCTCAGAAAGTATGTGTTGTAGGATCCATGTTTATTAGACATTATTTCCTTGTTTTGATGCATACTATCACCTCCTAAAATATTGGATACTTGTTTTTTAAGTTCTTGTATACAGGCCATTCATTATCTTGTGAAATCAGGGAAAGAAAGAGGACTGGGAAGCTCTTTTCTCTCGTTATGCTTCCACTTCTAGCTAGCTAGCAAGCAAACTAACCCTCACCATAAGGCTCTTACTAGCGCACACATACATTTGGTTTCACAAATGGTCTGCACCAATTCTTTTCTACTTGTTGGTTATGTATTACATTATCATCTTAGCATGGCTTTTAGCAATATTGCAATACAGTAGAATTCCTCATATCCAGCAACTGTGGGAAAATCCAGTGCTGGATAACTGATTTTGCCACATAATTGAAAAATACGTTCATGCTCGACCATGCCGAAATGTAGTAATTATACACCTGGTAGCAGACCTTTAATGCATGTCATTAAAGTACACCTTCTCATTAAAGGTCAGATCTTTCAGCCAATGACGACTCAGGTTACAACTGTTCAGCCAATGACAGGTCAGCTTTCTACCGTTATAAAACCGCAAGTATCGATTTTTCTCGGATATGCAATCGAAAGAGAATTAGCGAAAAGTCACGGAGGCTGGAAATCCAATACTGTCGCAGAAGGTTATGTTCTGTTACTATAATAATTAGCGTTAATTGTAAATAATATTCAAATAAATTCAATTTGTCATCTCGTTTTTCAATGTCTAATTTTATTTCAATGTTATCTCTGTAGGTTCTTATGGCCTAGCAAGGTCAATGTGGACATCTGTTCCTCGGAAAAAATCAATACTTTTGCGTCTGCGCACATCTCACAACATACGGGACATTGCTCCAGGTCAGATACAATAAAATTAATAATATCAAGTTAGAAATATGGTCGAGCATAAAAAGTCGTATGAAACTCGCCTATAATGGTAATTAAGAAGCTCGTATGAAAATTATGAAACTCGCTTGCGCTCGTTTCATAAATATCCATACTCACTTCTTAATTACCTTCATTATAGGCTCGTTGCATAATGTACTATTATAGGTTATGTATAGACATACTGTACTGCAAAAAACATTTTTTTCCATGTTGAAATTTAGTAATTTTTATATAGATATTTAAAAATAAAGTTTTGAAATGCGTACAATGTTCATTTTTAGTACTGAATACAGTAATGTACATTCATCAGTTCATAATTATTGTCTAATACATAATAGCGTAAAAAATACTAAATGTTTTCGTAACCTTAGGACAATTTTAAATAGCGGTCACATGACGTGAAGAGCAGTGTAGCCAATGTCGCAACTATGAAGACGAAGTAGCGCTTGATGATTTGAATCTCTTTAACATATCTCTAATGTATTCTTGTTTATATATTACTATCTATCACTCGAATGGAACTTTTATGCGCTGCAGGAACAGAGAATTTCACACTTTTATATTTAGATTCGTCCAACACCCCTTCGAAATGGGCGAGTTCAAGTGGTAAATTTAAAGATATCTCTGTGCATTGTTTGCGAGACCCAAGCGACAGCTTACTTATGCTACCCGATCTACTCCAGGTACATAACGGGGTTTTCTGTATATGTTTTCAAGCGTGAAGAGTGTAAAGAGTGAACACAATATGCTGCATGTGTGATCCACGAAAGCCACTCACATCTTTGTCCGACTCTTCCCTTTCGCATGAACGACTTTTTCTTGGCCTAGCCAAAAGTGCCGTTGTTTTGGTATTGCCAGTTATTTGGGTGCCGGATACGAGGGATTTTACTGTATTCACAATACAGTATCGGAGTATGATAGTAATTTCTTTTACATACGAATAGAGAGGGTTGACTTCAATAGCCTTAGAGCTACTTAACCACATTCCTGGAAAACCTGCGCTGTTTGTGATGCAGGTATAGAGAGTTGAAATAAACTTGCTGACGTTTCTGTAGTTCCTATTGCATACAAAGGTTACAGCCATAACCAGTTTGCTATTTCACGCAGTTTGATGTGAATCATGGTCTTGTGAACACTGGTAATCTTAAGTGTAAGTTTTATGTGCCTTATTTAATTAGTAGAAGAGGAAACCATATTCATTCTGAAAATAAAGAGCTTACATGCCGGGTTCACGAGTATTTCCAAAAAGAATATAACGATGCAAAGTATGGTAAACCTATGATATCCATCACTAAATGTATGAAAGAACTATTAAAGTGACTATAATTGGTGAAAAGTAGAATTTTTACGGAGAAACAAGCAGGTGAATTGAAAAATTCAACGAAAAAACGGCCACGGGATTGTTCTGAAAACAATATAGATAATTTAGACAGCGATGCATTAAGAAGGAATATTTTAAGTTTGTGTGGAGAAGGTTACATTCCAAGTTTGAATGACATTAAAAAAAATCCGAAGAGAAGTTGTGTTTCCCTCCGTTTCGATCATCTCTATGGTCTATGGCGAGTCCTTGGCATCAACCTCTTTGATTTGATTATCTAGTTGGGGTTTTTCCGAGGTTTCCCCCAACCAAAAGGCAAATGCCGGGTAATATTTTGGCGAATCCTCGGATCTCACCTCATCTCACTACATCTCGCCAAAATGTAAAAATTGTAGAAAATCACTAAATTGTAAAACTATATAAAATTTTGACTTGTTCCACATCTTAAAGCTTCATTGCTCAAGTAAGATTTATGGAATAAAATAAATGAATGAATGAAAATGGATGAATTGGGTTCCGCTATAAGAATAACATGGCACACAAATATTTCATGGAACATCAAGTAATCAGTTTCTTTCTGAAAATAAAGATATAAAATCAACCAAACGTCTCTCGACGAAACATGGATAAATGTGAACATGACAAATTTTACCCACCCCATAAAAGATGTAGGTCATCCCATATTATTTGCAGATGGCACAAGTATAGTAATTACAGCCAATAACTCCAACACATTCCAATCTTCAACAGAGGAAATTCTCTTCAAAATATGTGACTGGTTATCAGTCAATAAATTAATATTAAATTGTAACAAAACTAACATAATTCAATTTAAATCCTGTGCAAATTCAACCTCGCAAATTTCAAGCACAATAATTAACAACAGATCTCTATTAGAAAACAACTAAATTTCTTGGCTTAAAAATTCCTACTACAAAAAAAAAAAAAAAAAAAAAAAAAAAAAAAAAAAGAGTAATTATAATAATAGTAGGTGCCAAATCTAGGGACTCGTGTAGGACTATTTAAAAAAAAAACTACAAAAATGCCCATGGCTTGTCAGTATATTTTTTCATTAATAATCTTTCTCGTATATAATCGTGAAAACTTTGTAACTAATTCAACAGTTCATAGCATAAATACAGGTAAAAAAAATGACTGTCATACTCCATTGACAAGTCTATCGTGCTATCAAAAAGGAGTGCGTTATAGGGCAGTAAAAATTTTTAATAGTCTCCCTATCGATATAAAAAATGAAACTCAAAACATAAGATTATTTACGACCAAATTAAAGAAGTACCTAATTTCTCACACCTTCTATTCTGTAGGTGAATTCATGACATTCAATAACACTTCATGAAATTGATACTAGAACTACATGTTGTACTAGTAGACTATATTTTAAACCTCTTCTGTATATATTTCATCTACACTGTGACTATAAATTAAAACTTTATAGTAGTATTAAGTTTTTTGACTTGTTTCATATTCTAGCTGTGAAATAATGTATGAATACCATGGAATGTTAATAAATACAATGCAATACCTAATATTCCACCTAATTCTATGATTGTTATGGATAACACAATACATGATACATACACGAGTGTTCTACCAGGATTATGAAGTTTTTGTTTTAAACGTTTGGTAGTCTTCTTTCCTTCCTGAAAAACTGACCTGCTACTGATTAAAAAACTCAGTGAGGCAACCCTCTCTATTTATGAAACGTGCTATAATAAATGCTTAAGGTTTCTTCTTATTACTACATTCTTTATCTAGTATAAGTACATGGAATATCTAAATTAATTTTCTGATTTGGAAATTTTTCTATGAACGAACCACAAAATATACAACGATCACAAGGGATCAAGTA
>JAJSOF020000041.1:1839916-1882462 GCA_025594305.2 Periplaneta americana
CTTCGGCTTTTTTTTAATGTCATTCAAACTTGCAATGTAATCTCCACACAAACTTAAAAAATATTGCTTCTAATGCATCGCTGTCGAAATGACCTATATTGTTTTCAGAATAATCCGCTGGCGTTTTTTCTTTTAATTTTTCAATTCGCCTGCTTGTTTCTCCTTAAGAATTCTACTTCTCACCAATTACAGCCACTTTAATAGTTCTTTCATACATTTAGTCAGTGGCGTGGCATGAAATTTTGAGCAGGGGAAGCTAACTCAAGTTGTCTTTCATGTACATATGAGAAAACGTATTGCGTCTTAAAATAAATAGTAGTTGATGTCAAAGTCAGCAGTCCGAAGATTGGTTGGAACCTCATGAGTAACACCAATAAGGCATCACCAAATGGTAGTAAGATATGATTTGATGGTTTACATATATCTCTATAGACATATACAATACGTATAATTTAACACTAGCTCACTCCCTGTCATATTTAGAAAACCACAATATTAACGGTCAATAGATACAGTGTTAGTAAAATTACATCAGTCAACGTTAAAAGCCACCGGCGTAGCTCTGTCGGCTACGGCGCTTGCCTGCCGATCCGGAGTTGCGTTCGGGCGCGGGTTCGATTCCCGCTTGGGCTGATTACCTGGTTGGGTTTCTTCCGAGGTTTTCCCCAAAAGTAAGGCAAATGTCAGGTAATCTATGGCGAATCCTCGGCCTCATCTCGCCAAATACCATCTTGCTATCACCAATCCCATCGACGCTAAATAACCTCGTAGTTGATACAGCATCGTTAAATAACCAAGTAAAAATCAACGTTAAAATCTTAATCAGAAGATTATTTTTGACTACATAAATTAGTGTCAGGAACTGTTATTTCAGTCGTTATTTATTATATCAGCCACAGTGCACACTAACACTTCAACTGAACACAACTCACGAAAGGGATAACTCGGAAGCTAATTCTTTCCAATGCTAAAGCTAGCTTCTTGGGAGCCTTGCGACCAGGGTAGTTTAGTTAGAAAGGGATGGAAAATCTGCGGGGTGCGTTACACAGAAGAATGTGTGAAAGAAACCAGTCTGTGGAGGGGATTGTAAGCTGGTGTGTGCAGGCTTCATGTTTACTGCTGCATCACAAATCATCCTGAACTGCCGCATCACAACATTTAAGGCGTATTTATAAATTGTATTAAAATTAATAAATAATTTTGTTCATAAACTGCAGTTTATTATGGAGTTATTAACGGGGGAAGCTGAGCTTTTTAGCTTACATTGACGCTACGCCACTGCATTTAGTGATGGATATCAGAGGTTTACCGCACCTCGCATCGTTATATTCTTTTTGGAAATACTCGTGAACCCGGCATGTAAGCTCTTTATTTTCGGAATGAATATGGTTTCCTCTTCTACTAATTAAATAAGACAAATAAAACTTACACTTAAGATTGCCATTGTTCACTATTCACATCAAACTGCGTGAAATAGCAAACTGGTTATGGCTGTAACCTCTGTATGCAATAGGAACTACAGAAACGTCAGCAAGTTCATTTTAACTCTCTCTATACCTGCATCACAAACAGCGCAGGTTTTCCAGGAATGTGGTTAAGTAGCTCTAAGGCTATTGAAGTCAACCTCTCTATTCGTATGTAAAAGAAATTACTATCATATTCCGATACTGTATTGTGAATACAGTAAAATCCCTCGTATCCGGCACCCAAATAACTGGCAATACCAAAACAACGGCACTTTTGGCTAGGCCAAGAAAAGTCATTCATGCGAAAGGGAAGAGTCGGACAAAGATGTGAGTGGCTTTCGTGGATCACACATGCAGCATATTGTGTTCACTCTTTACACTCTTCACGCTTGAAAACATATACAGAAAACCCCGTTATGTACCTGGAGTAGATCGGGTAGGCATAGGTAAGCTGTCACTTGGGTCTCGCAAACAATGCACAGAGATATCTTTAAATTTACCACTTGAACTCGCCCATTTCGAAGGGGTGTTGGACGAATCTAAATATAAAAGTGTGAAATTCTCTGTTCCTGCAGCGCATAAAAGTTCCATTCGAGTGATAGATAGTAATATATAAACAAGAATACATTAGAGATATGTTAAAGAGATTCAAATCATCAAGCGCTACTTCGTCTTCATAGTTGCGACATTGGCTACACTGCTCTTCACGTTATGTGACCGCTATTTAAAATTGTCATAAGGTTACGAAAACATTTAGTATTTTTTACGCTATTATGTATTAGGCAATAATTATGAACTGATGAATGTACATTACTGTATTCAGTACTAAAATGAACATTGTACGTATTTCAAAACTTTATTTTTAAATATCTATATAAAAATTACTAAATTTCAACATGGAAAAAAATGTTTTTGCAGTACAGTATGTCTATACATAACCTATAATAGTACATTATGCAACGAGCCTATAATGAAGGTAATTAAGAAGTGAGTATGGATATTTATGAAACGAGCGCAAGCGAGTTTCATAATTTTCATACGAGCTTCTTAATTACCATTATAGGCGAGTTTCATACGACTTTTTATGCTCGACCATATTTCTAACTTGATATTATTAATTGTATTGTATCTGACCTGGAGCAATGTCCCGTATGTTGTGAGATGTGCGCAGACGCAAAAGTATTGATTTTTTCCGAGGAACAGATGTCCACATTGACCTTGCTAGCCATAAGAACCTACAGAGATAACATTGAAATAAAATTAGACATTGAAAAACGAGATGACAAATTGAATTTATTTGAATATTATTTACAATTAACGCTAATTATTATAGTAACAGAACATAACCTTCTGCGACAGTATTGGATTTCCAGCCTCCGTGACTTTTCGCTAATTCTCTTTCGATTGCATATCCGAGAAAAATCGATACTTGCGGTTTTATAACGGTAGAAAGCTGACCTGTCATTGGCTGAACAGTTGTAACCTGAGTCGTCATTGGCTGAAAGACCTGACCTTTAATGAGAAGGTGTACTTTAATGACATGCATTAAAGGACTGCTACCAGGTGTATAATTACTACATTTCGGCATGGTCGAGCATAAACGTATTTTTAAATTATGTGGCAAAATCAGTTATCCAGCACTGGATTTTTCCCACAGTTGCTGGATATGAGGAATTCTACTGTATTGCAATATTGCTAAAAGCCATGCTAAGATGATAATGTAATACATAACCAACAAGTAGAAAAGAATTGGTGCAGACCATTTGTGAAACCAAATGTATGTGTGCGCTAGTAAGAGCCTTATGGTGAGGGTTAGTTTGCTTGCTAGCTAGCTAGAAGTGGAAGCATAACGAGAGAAAAGAGCTTCCCAGTCCTTTCTTTCCCTGATTTCACAAGATAATGAATGGCCTGTATACAGGAACTTAAAAAAAAAAAAGTATCCAATATTTTAGGAGGTGATAGTATGCATCAAAACAAGAAAATAAATGTCTAATAAACATGAGTCATACAACACATACTTTCTGAGATCTGAACACTTGTTCATAGGAGGTGCTCAATGTGACGTCCATTCATGGCAATGCATTTTTCTGCTCTACAATACAGCAGACTACTAGATAATAATACCGTAGTTGACGCCCCTGGTATGGAATATTGAAATGTCGCAAGGAATACTGGAAAACAAAAGTCTGGTTGCGGATATGAGCGGGTTCAGTAGAGATGGTGTTGTGAATTTTCGTAATCAGCATGTGTGGGCTGATGAAACCCCCCATGCAGTTGAAGAAACAAGGCATCAGCACCGATTCTCAATCAACGTATGGGCAGGCGTTCTTGGAGATAGATTAAGGGCCATACGTGCTACCACAGAGATTAACTGGGGCTCGTTATCAGGACTTTCTTATCAACATATTACTGCTGGATTGGTCGGGAAGCCCCACACCTTGGCCTGCTCGTTCCCCAGACCTAAATCCCTAGACTTTGGTTATGGCAGTGATGTCAAAACAAGCGCATTTTTTTACCTTTACGTCGTGCGCGGGCATGAAGCACTAGGCATGGAAGGAGGAATAAGCAGCCTGTTGGATTAAGAAAACAGTGGAGTACAAACTTCAAACGGAACGTGAAATTTTATGTCGTTATTTTATATGGCTTCTTTCTGTTTAATATTATCTATATTGTCTGTAAAACAAAAGTACTAACACCAATTTCTTAATATTGCAGTTGTGTTTTAAAATGTTAATAAAGAGTTAAGAAGGAATATTCACATAAATTCCATACTAGTACAACAATTGTACTAAGTGGATGAAATGTTTATGTTTTAAGTGTAACTAATATTACATAACAAAACTCTTATCGCATTATGCTTTTGAGGTGATATTGGTGAGCAACTTCCTATCTTCAGAATATTAAGTTATTTTCTCGAAACGTCCACACCTGTGGAGTAACGGTCAGCGCGTCTGGCCGCGAAACCAGGTGGCCCGGGTTCGTATCCTGGTCGGGGCATGTTACCTCGTTGAGGTTTTTCCGGGGTTTTCCTCAACCCAATACGAGCAAATGTTGGGTAACTTTCGGTGCTGGACCCTGGACTCATTTCACCGTCATTATCACCTTCATTTCATTCAGACGCTGAATAACCTAGATGTTGATACAGCGTCGTAAAATAACCCAAAAAATAAATAGAAATGTTTCTCGAAACTTGCTGAAGCTATAGAGCTGACTTTTTTTTACAACACTTCGGCGCATATCTTTTTGCTTATGATGTAACAATAGTTGCTTTGTTAACTCATTTGCTTACAAATATTTTCCATGCGAATATTTTCAAAATTTGTAATACACTATCTTCAGTAATACGTATTTACGGTAGATTAGATTTACGAAAACATTATTTCAGTACCTGTAAGGGTACTAAATAAATAGGCTTATATCTGAAAATTTCACTTTTCTATAATAAAAGTTGAGGAAATATTCCTTTTGAATAAAAAGAACAAACTTGTAAAAAAATGAACATTAACATTAAAACTTACATTCTTATAATGCACTTATACTTCTCAGGCAAATCTAAAATTAATAGTTTTAATATAAGTTCTCTTCCCTTTATCCATTGAATCAGTGCTGGCCATCCTGAATATAGCTCGACCAAGCGGCATATACTACTTCTTTCGTCTGTCTCTTTCCTTTCCGCTGTAAAGCGCTCAGGCTCTCCTGAGCTCTAAAGCGCGCGCTTGCGCCTATGGGCGTCAGTTGACATCACTGGGTTATGGGGACACATGAAGAAATTGGTCTACGCCACACCAATCAACAATGTGCAGACACTACATGATCGCGTCTTCAAAGCTTGTCAGCACATACAACAACAACAACAACCAGGTCGATTTGAAAGAGTGCGTGATTCCTTACACCGAAGAGCATAGGAATGCATTGCCATGAGTGGACGTCACATTGAGCACCTCCTATGAAGAAGTGTTCAGATCTCAGAAAGTATGTTTTGTAGGACCCATGTTTATTAGACTTTATTTTCTTGTTTTGATGCATGCTAGCACCTCCTAAAATATTGGATACTTTTTTTTTTTAATCCTGTATGCGTTTCAGCATAATTATGGAGGTTTGTGTCCAATTACAGAGCTCTTAACTTCTTATTTATCTCGAAGAGTGTACCACAAGTGGTGGATCTATACTTACTTACTCACTGGCTTTTAAGGAATCCGAGGTTCATTGCCGCCCTCACAGACGCCCGCCATTGGTCCCTATCCTGTGCAAGATTAATCCAGTCTCTATCATCATATCTCACCTCCCTCAAATCCATTTTAATATTATCTTCCCATCTACGTCTCGGCCTCCCTAAAGGTATTTTTTTCCCTCCGGCCTCCCAACTAACACTCTATATGCATTTCTGGATTAGCCCATACTTGCTACATGCCGTGCCCATCTCAAACGTCTGGATTTAATGTTCCTAATAATGTCAGGTGAAGAATACAATGCGTGCAGTTCTGTGTTGTGCAACTTTCTCCATTCTCCTGTAACTTCATCCCTCTCAGCCCCAAATATTTTCCTAAGCACCTTATTCTCAAACACCCTTAACCTATGTTCCTCTCTCAAAGTGAGAGTCCAAGTTTCACAGCCATATAGAACAACCGGTAATATAACTGTTTTATAAATTCTAACTTTCAGATTTTTGACAGCAGACTGGATGATAAAAGTTTCTCAACCGAATAATAACAGGCATTTCCCATATTTATTCTGTGTTTAATTTCTTCCCGAGTATCATTTATATTTGTTACTGTTGCTCCCAGATATTTGAACATCTCCACCTCTTCAGAAGATAAATTTCCAATTTTTATATTTCCATTTCGTACAATATTCTCGTCACGAGACATAATCATATACTTTGTCTTTTCGGGATTTACTTCAAACCTATCTCTTTACTTGCTTCCAGTAAAATTCCCGTGTTTTCCCTAATCGTTTGTGGATTTTTTTCCTAACATATTCACGTCATCCTCATAGACAAGCAGATGATGTAACCCGTTCAATTCCAAACCCTCTCTGTTATCATGGACTTTCCTAATGGCATACTCTACAGCAAAGTTAAAAGTAAAGGTGATAGTGCATCTCCTTGCTTTAGCCAACAGTGAATTGGAATCGCATCTGACAGAAAGTGACCTATACGAACTCTGCGGGCTGTGCCAGAGAATCAGTCCCGTTCCGAGGCTTATTTGAAGGATTCGTAACAAGCTGTTTTTTACGGTGATGGGTTGTTAGCCCTTCGCCCAACCCCCAAGCTGGAGGACCACCCCTCATCGGTTGTCCACGACTGCTTATTCAATATATTCGCAGCTGCCCTCCATATATGGAGACCGTCTCCTCGATCCGCAACCTGAGGACGCGCCATGCCGTGGTGATAGGGACCCACAATACATGGATCTATACTACACTTATAATGAAAGATGATGTTGAAGAATTATTGGAATGTTACTGGAGTACCCAGAGAAAACACCTGAGTTGCCTGGGCCAAGAGCTTGTCCAACACAATTTATGAATAATTGATTAAATGACGATCTTTCTCGTGTTAATTATGTAAGCATGTGTGGCTTACAGCTGTTTCGGTGTTACTTGACACCATCCTCAGAGCCTACCCAAGTGTTAAAAGTAGTGTACGAAAGATTCAACATGGATTATCAAGACAATTTATGAATTCGGGCTAGAGCAGGGTTAGAACCCAGACCCGCTGGCTTAAAAGCACTGAGCCACTGGTGGTTTAGATCCAGAACATCATTTGCACTCTTTTTATGAATACAGGGTGGAAGTGCAGATTTCAGAGCGAATAGCTCATGTTGTATGTAACAAAAACTACTATATCATATTTGTGGAAAGTTCATAGTTTTTTCTCAGTTGTTTAACAACCTCTTATTCGGTAACTATTGCCAGTAGGATCGCGATGTTTGTCCATATCGTTAGAAAATCTAATAAAGAATAATTTATTCCTCTGGCGTCAGGGGCGGACGCAGGATTTTTTTCAGAGAGGGATTTGTGGAGATAGTAAAAATGGAGTAATGAGAAATAAGTTTATATACTCACAATTTGTTTCCGAGTCACAAACATTTACAAGTTGGCCTGAGTAGTGTAGTCAGTGTAGCCTTCTGTGCTCGAAGTTGCGGGGTTCTACCCCAACCCAGCTCGATGGCATTTAAGTGTGTTTAAATGCGACAGGCCTCATATTGGTCGATTTACTGGCATGTAAAAGAAGTCCTCAGGAAATAATTCCACACCGGCGACGCTGATATAACCTCGGCAATTGCGAGCGTTGTTAAATAAACCATAATTTTTTAATTTTAACATTTACAATGACTGCAATACAAAAACAATGACAGAATGACATTTACAGAAGAAGGCGACGAAGCTTCTTAGACAGTTCATCCAGTACTTCATGAGCTTTTACTTATACATTTTTATGTATATACATCAAGGCCAGTCCATTTAATCTGTCTGCTCCCATCGTGCTCCTCAAGTAAGTCTTCAAATACCGCAATGTTGAGAACGACCGTTCTGGTGTTGCTGTAGTTACAGGCAACGTGCAGAAAAGTTTCAGCGCCTTGCGAGTGCAGGGAAAAATAATTTCATTGCACCTGTTCAAAGATGATATAAAGTCAGTAGGTATTAGGTGAAGATTTTTTCTGATCAAGGAAATTTCTTCTCCGCATCCTCAATTTATTGAAGAAAGACTCTGGTGATGCATCAACATCATTGGGCCACTGATTTACTATAGCCTCAACAGCAGTTTCTAAATCTTCATCTGATGCTCGCACTATGTTTTAGGCAGCAAAGTTTGTATGGACTTTAGATTCCCTTATGATTTAAAAACCTGTCCTTGAGCTGACTAATGAAATAGTCTAAGAAGAGAAGCAAAATTAAAAGTCTAAAATACTCTTCATGACTCTCTGTCTTGAAGTAAGAATGCTGTGTTTGTCTTCCTGCAGTTCTTGGAATTTAACACTTTAGCAAAGAGAATTTACGTGGAAAACTCTCTAATTGCTATGTACATTCACGAATTAAAATTAATATTATTTTTGTTTCTTGTTTCGTATTTTTCAAAAATTTCGGAGGGGATATATCCCCTTAATCCCCCTTGCATCCGCCCCTGTCTGGCGTATTCAATAGTGTGCAAGATTTTCGTGTAAATTTAATTTTAAAACCTCTATTTATTTAGTTATTTAACTATCTAGCTAGTGAGTACAAATTAAATTTATAAAACAAAAATGTTTCTAGCCACTACCGTGTACGGTGTGGTCTTAGTCAATAATATAACATAAAATTTACAAGGACACTTTACTAAATACAGTAAGTAACTTAATTTAAACCAATAAATACAACACAAGAGCAAGAATAAAGAAGAAAGAGAAAAAGAGAGAAAAATACACATTCAATATAAATTGACAATCCGACAGAAGCCAGTGATATTCAATTAAAAATATGAATATAGTCGACAGAAATAAAAGGTAAAAAAAATACATTTGTTAATATTATATGTCATGGATAATTTTAAAATTTCTTTTTAAAAGCTTCAATTTTAAAATATCTTAAATTTGGAAAATAGTTTGTAATTTTATTATAAAGTCTTAGGCCGAAACTAGCACACTACACACGAAATAGTGATTTTTTTTTTTAAATAAAATGCGTACAAAGTGAATTATATTGTGTATCTCGAAAACTCTAACTGATAGAACATTTTGCTTGTTATTTTTGAATTCATGAGGTCGAAATTAGTAAGGATTTGCTAGTTTTATGTCTGGCGCAAATGATTGTTGACCAGTGTAATTGAACAACACAGGATTTTGATGGTTCTATAACCTCTGAAAAGTGCCATTGAAGCTTGAACAAAAGCAAAACAACTCTTTTACAAGTTCTTCTTCAGTAGATGTTTCAACAAGGAAAATGCTTTTCTGTACTGTATCTAACCATGTTTAAAAATACGTATTTCTCAGAGTGCAGACAAACAAGGTGCATCAACTGATAAGAAAAACCTATGGATTGTGTGTGGGGATAAGTGCACTGGTCAACTGCTCTGAAATTCGGATAAGACTCACTTCATTTTTCTATATAAATAATTCACTAGTTTCACAAATTATCATTTGTCATACTGTAATATCATGAGCCAGGGGCGTAGCGTCCATGGATGTGGGAGATGTGTTACATACCCTGCAATTTCCTTCAAGGTGACTCTGAATCATGAATTATAATATTGTAACATGTAATCGTTTTCGGACAGATCAAGTTTTCCCAGAATGTTTGATTTTGAATTCGCACTATGTTTTAATCACCTTGAACAGAAGGCGCGACCATTATATAGTAAGAATTATACAGTAACTCTACGGGCACGGCCCGCTTGATGTTTAAAAACACTTCGCAACGTCTCAACGACATCTGTCGTCAGCCCGAGGAAACTCATGCTCGTGACTCGGGGATGTATAGCGTTGTAATACATATTGTCGTATAGTCATGCTTGTGTTATAATCGTTGCTTACGAGATTATACAAGCTGGCGCATAGAGCTTGAAAAACGAGTCTGAAGTGGTTCCCTCGTAATGCCAATTCCGCCGCTCGGAGCGCTGTTCTGCCCTATATATTCATAGCAGAACACTTAAAAGACATTGACATTTGGGACATTTAAAGGACTCATCATTGCTTATTAAATGCTTCGTACAATATTTTATGGACAATAGACGTAATTTGCAAACTTCTACTCCTCAATTATATTACAATAAAAGGCTTTCATTCTTGATATTAAAACATATTACATATAAACTGAGGGACTGTCTGCTATGTACTTCAGTTCATATACCAAACATTTCCGGAAATAAATTAACTTGACATCTTACATATACGCACTATAGCCTACCCTTTTCACTTAATATTATTAATATTGTTATTAAATAAGATATTGCAACTAATTAAGGTACTGCATTATCTTTAATTTCCTTGAATTCATAATTACGCATTTGCAAGAAGGCCTAACTTTTCCCTCTCTTTTTTAAAAAAATACGGACGTCACAATAACTGAGAAGTATAATTATTGCGCGATTTTTTTCTTGCAGTGGTGAAAACATTTCTATAGGCCTACTGATTAATCTATTGAGCATAGTAATAGTAAACGCTGTAGTATTTTAGTGCGTGTACGCCTACTCAGCTCTTGTAAAACGAAATTTTCACTTTCAATTTCAACGGAACACTCACTTATATTCAGTTCTTGTATCTTGCAGTAAATTATCCATTTGTGATCATCTTTCCAATATAACCTCCCATTGAAACGACCATTTAAAATCATGAGCTAGAATTTATTATTTTAAAAACATTTCCACGTACATACTGTTATAATTGTTATGAACCACAATACAAAAGACAACACTGTGAAATTGGATTAATTTACCAAGATCAACATCAATACCGGTAGTATAAAATCACATATAGGCCTAGGCTATATTATTTCATTACTTTTATGGTATTAATTAGAAGAATTAATTTTGAAGAATTTACAAATATGCTGAAATAATTTATGACATCTCTTATAGAAATGTAAAAATATGTATGTACATTTTGAAATAATGGGTATAGCACCACTTGAAAATGTTGAGCATTTTAACAGTAACTTGTAAATTGTTCCATCACGTTGTCTATAGTGTTCATTTATTGTAGCACTTTAGAACGAACGTGGTTCACATACATAAGAAGAAATGACGATGGAATGAGTCTAACACATACAGTTTTCTTTAATTTTGTAAATGATGAAGTTGAATATATACTGTTACTTCATATCCTAATATAAGTAGAGTTGCCACCATAGATGTAACACCTGAAATGAATATTATAAAATAAATTAATGTATTGGTAATGATACAAGAATAAAAAGAAATTAGGCTAGACATAACCTCACAAAATTACAAACACATGCTAAAAAAAAAAAAAAAAAAAAAACTTTACGTATCCGTATATAATAAAACTAGATATTCCAGATATAATTTGTTTCACACGATAACCACCTCAGCCTATTTCGGCAGCAGCCATTATTAGTTACAGTCTGAGGTGCATACCTAATCTCATACTAACCTTGTTAAGTTCTCTAACCTAATTCACTGATAATTACGTAACAATACACAGGTCTAAAATACAGACAAATACACATTAATTACCTAATAAGTACAGCATGAAGATAATTCATTACTTTTGTCGGTATTTTCTGAAAGAGAAAGGGAAAACAGTAACAACATTATCTTCAATGTTTACATCACGTCGTTCACATTTTCATTAGGCCTATATCAGTAATGCTTGGTAAGTGAAACAATGCATGAAATTATTTTACATTACAGGTCACATCATTCGAGAGTCGGAAAATGCAATTCGCCACTTTTAACATAGCATTGCTTGTTATATGAGAGAACTTTGACATTTACCTTAACCTATAAAGATACGACCTGTTGGTACCGTGTTCTTCACATAGCAAAACACAGACAATTTTCGAATATAACTTAGCTGAACAAACTTCAAATAACACTGTAATATGCTTGGCATATTTATAATATTCGTACTCAATCAGTAATGCACAATTAATCGAACTATTTTCACGATGCACAATGCTTTGTAATGGTACTATTCATCATTTCATAGGGGCAGAGAGGCGAACCTAGCGGCAGAAATTGTCATGACTCACAGAGACCTACTCTCGATCGTGCTATGCGCCAGCTTGTGTAATCCCGTAAGCAACGGTTATAATCAACGAGTTAGATACTATAGAGAGGCTAAAGACCTCTGATAAGCGCTCCCTGCGGAGGCCAACAGTACTATGGATCGTTCCTAAAAAACATGGCGGTCTATAGCACCGCCAGCCTCCGCAAGGAGTGCTTATCAAAGGTACACTGCAACGAGTTGGTACATGTATTATATTTTTCAGATACATCAATATTTAATTTAAACATTTCGCTATAGGTTTTGTAAAAAGCTGATTTATAAATGAAAAAGTAATAATTAAGACTTTGAAATTTCCAAAAATGTCTCATTCCCTCGGATTTAAATGAAATGTACCGTAAATCATAATATTCGTTGCTGGATAATTAAGCCCTCTCAATACAGGTACCATTGCCGCAGAGAATTATAAGATAAGACGGACTGAGCATAAGCGAAATATCTGTATTAATAAGTTTGACCATCAAGAGTTTAGTATTTATTGTGTTTATAGGGCCTACTCCAATTTTCTTTTATTAATGCGTAGGGCTCTTTTTGTTAACAAAGAGGAAAGTTTGCACTTGCATCACACACACTTTGTCATTATTGTTCAAAATAATGTAAGAACAGTTTTATTCTGCAAAAGCCTCTGCTTAGTTGTGAGACACGTGTGAGATCAATGCTTGTTTCAAATTATATTAGACTACACGATGTCTCCATCACGCGACAATATTAGTTTCAAATTATATTAGACTACACGATGTCTCCATCACGCGACAATACTTGTTTCAAATTATATTAGACTACACGATGTCTCCATCACGCGACAATATTTGTTTCAAACTATATTAGACTACACGATGTCTCCATCACGCGAAAAGAAGTGTACCTAGCTGTGGCTCCTGATGTTTCTGATAACAATGTTAATCGTAAGTATCTTATCGTTTCAATAAATGTGGTGAGTTATGATCAAGAGTAACTTTCTATTAGTGTCATTCTTTAATTATTATGTTGCATGCTAAGAGGTTATTTGTAGTTTTAATAATTGCAGTTTTCAAAAAGTTCTCTGTGTTAATTCCAATTTCAAATTAATTTTTCTCAATAACTTAATTACTGGATATTTTTTTTTAATTTTCGCCACTATCTTTCCTATATTTTACTCCTATTAGTTACATACGTCGTCTCTCTTGAAATCACCTGGTGAGCACTGAATTACATGATTTCATATTAGGTTAGATTAGCTGTAAGGTAATTAAATTTGTGACGAAGTCAATTTTTTTTTTTCTTCTGCCGATTAAATTCATCCGTCTTTAGGTGCTTTGCTTTGGTTGCATCAGTATAGCTTGCCATTTAATATCTGGGCTATATTTAGTGAAACTAATAAAACATAGGCCTACAGCTGTTATAAAACGTAAAGTTTTTGTGTGTATTTTACTTTTTACTTATTAACATAGTCTTAATATGTAACTCAATTCACAATAATACTAACTTCATCACAGTCATTTCCTACAACATCCGAGCCACGCCCTTTTTTTCACTAACCGAAACATGGCGGACCAATGTTCAATTGTCTTCAACTTTCTGAGATCTTTGTCCTCTCTATAGTATCTAACTCGTTGGTTATAATATTATTTCCAGTGACTTATACAGAATGATGAGTGAGTTATTTGTTCCAAAATGTTACTCTTTTCATTTGTGAACACTGAAGACTGTTTTGAAAGCTTAATTGTTTAGTGTTGAAATAAATAATTAAAGGTTAAGATCTTTGTGTTACGCGCTTATGGGCTCAAGATATGTGCGCTGACAATATACATCAAGAGGTCACGCAGTGAGTGAAAGGAAATTGTTTCGTGTTCATTGTCGCAATGCATCAAATATGGAAACAAATTGTTGTATAATCGACAAATTGAAGGTAAGGAGCTTCCAGACTTTAACGTAATTAAAGCAGGTCCTTCAAAACCAGTACTGAATATCACAACGAACATAAAAAAGTGTGTAAGACATTTTAATGTAAAGATTTATGAAAGTGAGTCGTGGCTGTGAGGTTGTAAGACTTTAAACAAACTGTTTTACTGGTCTTGTCTTCTCTTTTCTAATGAAAAGTCCGTTTGAAATACCAATGGCTATGAAGATTAATATTGATAAGGCAGCCAAGAAACATAACTATTTTTAACCATATAGTATTTGAAAAAACGACTAAAAATGTTCGGGGAAACTCCAAGAGTGCACCGGCGTAACTCTGTCGGCTAAGGTGCTTGCTTGCCGATCCAGAGTTGCAATCGGGCGTGGTTCGATTCCTGCTTGCGCTGATTACCTGGTTGGGATTTTTCCGAGGTTTTCCCCAACCGTAAGGTAAATGTCAGGTAATCTACGGCGAATCCTCGGCTTCATCTCGCCAAATATCATTTCACTATCACCAACTTCATCAACGCTAAATAACCTCGTAGTTGATACAGCGTCGTTATATAACCAAGTAAAAACTTCAAAGGATAGTAAACGTGAGTTTATTAATTTTATTTTTACTGCATAGTCCTAAACTAAGTTTATTAAAACACTTTTCAGTGTGTCTATTATTTGTCGATGTTTTACTAGGTGCGTAATATACATGTAAATTTGTATTAGCAAGGAAGATATATGCAGTGTTTATACTACATGATACAATTGTATTCGGTATATACGCTATGCTTGATACAGATATGGAAAATTCCATTTTCAAACTATATTAACTGGGTTACATACCCCAGTCTGAAAACCAGGCTACGCCACTGCATGAGACTGCAGAAATATTATTGCAAAAAACTAGAATTTGCTTGCCTGTCCCTTAGGTTTGACTCTCGATATTTATGTAAGTAGCCTACACAATGATAATTAACAGTACTGTGTCACCAACAGTTCACTCATATACAGCTTAGGACAAAAACGTGCTGGTCTTGAACTTCGAAAATTTGTCTATCTCCAACTTCGAATTTGTTTCCAGTCGGGTTTAAATGTGAGCGGTTTTGTGGGAAATTGAGTCTAACCTTTTATATTTATTTCAAATTTAAGGTTTTGTTCCTTTATGATATGTTATTGTCGGACCATCGGATCTGTGCCCCTTCAGCGCTGTCGTCGTTCTTGAATATGTTAACGCCTGTACTCCATTCCACCCGCTTTCTTCCCATCACGTCAAACAGCAGGCCACGAACCTTGCCGAATAGGGATGTTGCCAAACTTCCGTCAAACGGTGTCATAAATAACTGGTCCTCCATGCTACAATATAATTTCTTTCAATCAAAATACCAGTGGCGTAGCGTCAATGTAAGTTAAAAAGTTTAGCTTCCCCAATTAATAATAATTTCATAAACCTGCAGTTTATGGAGAAAATTATTTATTAATTTTAATAGAATTTATATTTACGCGTTAAATATTGTGATGCGGCAGCTCAGGATTATTTGTGATGCAGCAGCAAACAAGAAGCCTGCACACACCAGCTTCCAAGCAGACCGGTTTCTTCTGTGTAATCCACCCCGCAGATTTTCCATCCCTTTTAAACTACCTAGTCGCAAGGCTCGCAAAGAAGCTAGCTTTAACATTTAAAATAAGTAGTTTCCGAGTTATCCCTTTTCGTCAGTTGTGTTCAGTTGAAGTGTTAGTGTGCATTGTGGCTGATATAATAAATAATGAGCGAAATAACAGTTCCTGACACTAATTTACTTGAATTTTTTTAGGACAATTGTATTATCAAGACTGACTTACGAACAAAAGTGTGATAAAAAAAAACAAATGACCCACTCCCTTGCTGTCAATGAAGGACACAACCAAAAGGCAGACGCATACTACGTAATGATACTAATATTGTGATTTCTCTAAGTATGACAGGGAGTGAGCTAATGTTATACGTATACGTGTCTATTTGTTAGAGATATGTGTAAACCGTGAAATCATATTTTACTACGTATCATTTGAGGTCATGCCTTATTGGTGTTACTTACGATGTTCCAACCAATCTTCGACTGCTGACTTGAAATTGACTACTATTTATTTTAAGACTGTATTTTTGTAATACATTTTCTCATATTGCATGAAAGACAACTTGAGTTAGCTTCCCTGCTCAAAATTTCATGCTACGCCACTGCAAAATACATCTTGTATTTCTACAATTTTTAAACCTAAATCCCATGTCTCGAATCACTTTCCGTAGCGTTTCTCTCCAACCTTGAAATTATTGTTTCTCTCGCTGCCTTCAGTAATTTCTTCAATGTCGGAACTTCTTTCTGCACGGTATAAAATTCTTGTATCTTTCTTCTTAAAATACATTGGTTCATATCATCTACAAGAATTAAAAGGTTCCCTTTGGTCTGTTCTTCCCTGGTGATTCTAGCTTTTCATTTCCTGCACAGACTCCCTCTCTTCTGATTTTCTTTATTAGGCGCTTTGACCTGCCTATATAAATTACATAAAATGTTGTATTAGTATTAGTTAAGTAACTAATTTCAATACATAGTCAATTGAAATAAAATAAGCCTCACGTGTGATCGCAGCTGCTCTTTTCGTTGCCTTATTTATAGGAAAGAGATATTGACCTGTTTGTTTCTCTTCATCGCAAAATGCTATTACGTACTTGCTTAATAATATTTCTTTCGCCACTCCTTGCTACAGTGTTCATGTTGAGTTGAGAACACTGGACTGCAAGTGCAAATAAACAGTCCTGCAAGAAAGCTAAAATTGTGAATAGTGGAGGAGAGAAAGGAGAGAGATAGGAATGCAGGAGAGAAATGAATTACCGAGGCTGAGAAGGAATTAGGGTTCAGTTCGCATATCTTACGGGGGCACAGATCCGATGGTCCGACAGTAATTATGCATTTAGTCATTTATTCCTGAAATTTACATGGGTCATTCAATAATTAGTGGCAACATTTGAATTAACAACAAAGAAAACATTGTTGCAGTGCTCAGAAGTAATCTCCTGCAACACGAAGAACCCGCCTCCTCTCCTCAGGGAGATGACGGATGCCATCCACAGCTTCTTGTTGTACTAATCTTCCAACAGACTGCTCTACAGATGTTATAATTGCCTGTCTGGTTCCAAAGCGAACTCCTCTAAGTGGTAATTTCATTTTCGCGAGAAGGTCAAAATGACATGGGCTGATATCTGGGGAGTATGGAGGATGCTTCAGAATTTCCCAGTTCCATCTGCGAAGTAAATTAACCACAGGGGCAGCTATGTGAGAGCGAGCACCATCATGTAGCACAATAGAATGAGAATTCAGGAGATTTGGACGTTTACTGCGCACCGCTGGTCGTAAATGGAGTTCCAGAAAGTAACTGTAATATGCATCATTCACATGATTTCCCGGGAACTGAATGAGTGACAAGGACCCGTCAAAATCATAAGCAACAATGAACATGACTTTAAGTGGGTCCTGTTCTTGCCGATACTTTTGGCCAGTCATCATTTGATTGTCTTTCAATTTTGGTTTCGAACCCAGATTTTAACTAAAGTTATGATACTCGAAGGAAAGGCTCGCCTTCACGTCCATAGCGTTCTAAGTGCAATCTCGCTTTTTCCATTCTCTGCCAAATGCTTTCCTCTTTAAGATTGTGTGGAACCCACCGATCGCACATTTGCCTTATCTTTAACTTCTTCTTAAATATGTGAAGAATCGTACCAGGAGCAATTCCAGCTTCCTTGCTAGTTCAGTAAAAGTCCAACAACGGTGTTCTTCCAGCGTTCACATGCACGTCATCGCTTGCCGATTGCTGTCTGCCAGCTTCACGTTTTTGATTAACATCTTCCCTCCTGTTGCAAAAATGCATGTGCCCACCTATACTAAAAGCCAGGTTATGGACAGACGAAACAGGAAGTAGTTGGAATGGCGAGAGGAAAGTGCGGGTTAGAGGGTAGCCTGTGCAGTGATGACACGTTGAGTGTGGGGGATGGAGGGGAGAACGAGAACCGAGCTTTTCATTGGACCTCGCGTGAAAATGTCTGCTAACGAAAATCTGGCAACGGAATCATGGAGACAGTGTAGCCAGTTCATTTGCAGTACCACGTGCATTACGAGTCGCATTTCGTACCAGCGTCATTAGCTCGTGCTTTCTTAAAAACAGTAATTTTAATTACTAATATTGTTGATAGTGTTATCGAGAACTATAGACAGTAGTTATTTTAAACATATCGGTGACAAACGCTGAACATGCTTTGAATCTCGCGCCACTATGTGGCAACAGAGCTCAGAAAGAGACCAACAGAATGTTGCTTCCGGTTTAGTCGGTTCATAACCTGGCTTTTAGTATAGCCACGGTACGATATGGTGAAGTCTCTACCACAAGCATCCAGTAATGCTGTATGGCATTGTTGAGCATTCTTGCCTCTTGCAATCTGAATTTTAATGAAGCATCTTTGTTCATATTTGCTAAACATTTTAGAACACTACAGATAACAGTCTACAAATTAAATTTAATAACAATAATATCTTATAAATGAGATTATTGTCTTCTAACTCACAGATAACACACATCAGATGCTCTTCTTTCTCATTGTTATCAGCCTGCATCATTTACCGCTGATAGCGCCACATACAAATGTTGTTGCCACTAATTATTGAATGACCCATGTATTATTATTATTATTATTATTATTATTATTATTATTATTATTATTATTATTATTATCTGAAAGAGACACAAAGTTAGAATTTATAAAACATATTACCGGTTGTTCTATATGCTTGTGAAACTTGGACTCTCACTTTGAGAGAGGAACAGAGGTTAAGGGTGTTCGAGAATAAGGTGCTTAGGAAAATATCTTGGGCTAAAAGGGGATGAAGTTACAGGAGAATGGAGAAAGTTACACAACACAGAACTGCACGCATTGTATTCTTCACCTGACATAATTAGGAACATTGCATCCAGATGTTTGAGATGAGCAGGGCATTTAGCACGTTTGGGTGAATTCAGAAATGGATATAGAGTATTGGAAGACCTGAGGAAAAAAAGACCTTTGGGGATGTCCGAGACGTAGATGGGAGGATAATATTAAAATGGATTTGAGAGAGGTGGGATATGATGGTAGTACTGGATTAATCTTGCTCAGGATAGGGGCCAATGGTGGGCTTATGTGAGGGCGGCAATGAACCTCCGGGTTTAACTTTATGAGAGGGGGAAACGTAACTTTAGTTTTGCGTGATAAACTAAATACTGAACGGAAGTTTTATGTTTCTTTATTATTTATCTTTGAATAGTCAAGTAATTAAGTTTTGTCTTCTAATTGCATCAACATAATTTACCACTCTCTTTCCTACAGCCAGCTCGCACTATGACGTTGTCGGCTTGACATAGTTCACATGTTTCTCAATAGATGACACTGCAATGCACATTCGGATCGATTCGTATTTACTGGAAACTTGCCCTGATTCTGGAGAGCAGCTTCATGCCACAGCAAATTTAACATAGCATTTAAAATATGTAAATATTATATTTCTGTTTTCCCTCTTATGTAGTAAAACATTTATTAAAATCACAACGGAAACTTTTTTTTTTTATTTTTAGTTTTCTTAACATACTGTTTCATAACAATTTCATAAAATAATCATAAAAATGTAGATGCATTACTACTTCATATATTGACAGTAGTAAAAATCTAAAATCCTACATTGAGGTTATGTTTAAAGTTCTAGACCAGGGACCGTCAAGTGACTACACTCTCGTGCGTACGTACAAACCCTCAAGCCCTGACGTACGGCTGCGGGCAAGGGTAGCTGCTTCCACAGTGGCGGAGCTAAGAACTGGTATGTGAAGCAAATTTGTGACAAGAATGTAAATTAATTTCAGCTTTTAATTGAAGCACGCTTTCACTGTTAATTGCACTATACTGAAAAACAGTACTCTATACAATTTTGTACAGTTAACTATATACGAAACAAATTTTTGCATGTTTGCACAATAATGAAACAAAAAAAAAAAAAAATACACTTTTATACAGATTAATATACTGTTTGTCTTCTTCTCATTGCTATACAATTCAATTAACAAAATAAAACAACAGTACAAACGTTGTCATTCAAATACAATTCTCTAATAATAGTACTTTTTCTTAAACAACAGAGATCCGCTGCGATTTTTGCAGTTTTCTGTTAGTAAGCAGCTATTTAATTCTCGGAGCTATTGTTTTAGTACCAGCCAATCGCAAACATGCTTTCAATTGTTCATCACTTAGTTTTTCTGTGACGTGACTTTGTAAACTTCATTAAACAAAACAGTGTTTCGCATACGTAGGTTGTCCCGAACATTTACAACGTTCTTGCAGCAAGATTGTACTGTTTAGAAACCTTTCTCGTGGAAAACAAGTATAGAAATGGTTAATACTTTTTCTGTTTTGATACTTATCCTTTAGCTTAATATCGCTTTGTAAATCAAGTATTTCTAATTGTAGTTCAGCAGGAATATCCAGGACACTCACTGAAAAAGATATTGCAAATATCTTAAATTGTTGTTCAAGATCTCTAATATCCTCAAATCTACGTTCGAAACTTCGCACAATTGTTGCATTATTCTTATATATTCTTTCATGTCCAAGGCTTCTAACAGGTTTCCCATGTACATCCATAAATAAGGCAGTTTCATTTCTAAGTGCGAGAAAACGTTCCAGAATTTTTTCGACTTCACCACCTTACCTCGGTATGGTAACAACGATTGAGTTACCAAACATACCGTTCCCCTTATCTTCTCTTTAAGGCCTATTCATAATCCACCTTCTTTGGTTCTTCTAAATGAACAAGTTACATGGCTCTCTAGTCAAGAAGCTGTCAAATATTTGGGAATATTATTAGACACGAAACTTACATGGAATGCCCACATAACTCGCATTGTTACACTAACCTCTTCTAGAATTCGAAAATTATACCCTTTAGTTAATAGACGTTCACAAATTGGATTGGACTGTTCAATGCTACTCTACACCTCGCTTGTACGACCTCTTTTAACTTATGCAGCGCCAGTGTGAGGGACAGCAAATAAGACACACATGCATCGCCTACAAGTTCTCCAGAACAAGTTCCTGCGTACTGCAACAAGTGCCCCCTGGTTTGTAAGAAATCAACAACTGCATCAAGAATTGGGAATTCTTCCACTAGAACAGTACATCCATTCAACGTCAAAATCTTTCTTCAACAAACTTCCTGGCGTTCCTGGAGCTGTGACATATAACATTGGAGCAAGATCTTGTCAGCCATCTAGACTTAAAAGGAAACTACCTCAAGACATCTTTCTCAGCGATACTGATGACTCTTCCTAAATTTAACACAGAAAATCATCATCATATTTTTATTCTCACAATTCACAAAAATGATTAATTAATTAACTAATTTAAATTACTTGGAGGAGCCTTTACAGCCAACCTCATTATAATATTATTCTGCATGGGATATTCCATAATTTAACAGTGGTCTGTATAGCAAGTTTGCTGGTCTACCAATAAATTAAAAAAAAACCGTTCCCCTTGGTGAGGCTCTCTTGGCGACATTTATTGTGCACACAATGTTAGCATTGGTGCGTTTCGTGTTTGATTCTCTGTCGATTTTTGTATTGTTTTCTTACCTTCGTGTCAATTGTCAATGAATGTTTTAACGTCAGCCATCTTAACGTCAATTGCTAGCTTCCATCAGCTGGCAGCATGGTAGTCCATATTGGCAACATGGCACTGTAGTTCCAAGCTCGGCCGCTTAACTGTCATGTCCCATCTTTAAAAAAAAACAAGTGTAACTTACTCTTTCAATAGAGTCTCCCTCCATCTACTTGCACGATTGTATTTGATTTCATTTTATTAATACGATTATCAACCAGTAGTTTATCAAAGAATACATATTGCTTTGCTTTCTGATGTGATGTACACAGAGTGCAAATGGACCGATGCACCATTATTTAAGAGGAGATTCCACATGTTGAATATAACAAAACTCTTATTATACATTTCCTTTGATCAAGCACCGTTAAGCAGGACAAATATAAGTCTTTGCCCAATGTTTACAGCGCTCTATTGTGGTAACGCCCCAGAGAAATGGTTACTATACAAGCAGGTGATAAAAGTAATCTGAACAGTGCGTGTCTTCCATTTTTTTTTTTTTTTTTTGCAAATTAAACCGTTTAGATATGAATTTACTTATTGGCTTTTAAGGAACCCGGAGGTTCATTGCCGCCCTCACATAAGCCCGCCATTGGTCCCTATCCTGAGCAAGATTAATCCAGTCTCTACCATCATATCCTTCTTCTTCTTCTTTGGCACTACGGCCCTTGTAGTCTAGCCTTGGCCTCCCTTAGGATCTTGGTCCATTCCTGTCCAACCAGAGCCTTTTGCCTCCATCTTCTCACGCCTAGAGTCCTTAAATCGTCCTCCACTCCATCCAACCATCTTAGTTTCTGTCTGCCAATATTACGCCTGCCTTCTGGTTTTGTGTTTAGAATCTTTTTGGTATTCTCTGATCATTCATCCTGATTACATGTCCTAACCATTCCAACCTACGGGCTTTGATTTCAGCAACAATATCTGGAGATTTATATTGAGTTTTCAGTTCTGTATTATATCTAATTCTCCAGTGCCCATTCTCATGTTTAGGACCATAGATTTTCCTTAGAATTTTCCTTTCCCATGTCATCAGTTGTTCCATTTTCTTCGACAGAATCCAAGTTTCACTGCCATAAAGCACAATTGGTCTTACGACTGTTTGATATAATGTAAGTTTTGCTTTTTTACTTATGCATCTTGCTCTCAAAGTTTTGTTAAGGGCTCTCAGGCATCTATTTCCCCCCAGCAATTTTTTTCCTCATATCCGCATCTGCAGTGTTTTCTTGGGTAATTAGAACTCCACCATCATATCCTACCTCCATAAAATCCATTTTAAAATTATCTTCCCATCTACGTCTCGGCCTCCCCAAAGGTCTTTTGCCCTCCGGCCTCCCAACTAACACTCTATATGCATTTCTGGATTTGCCCATACGTGCTACATGTCCTGCCCATCTCAAACGCCTGGATTTTATGGTCCTAATTATGTCAGGTGAAGAATACAATGCGTGCAGCTCTGCGTTGTGTAACTTTATCGATTCTCCTATAACTTCATCCCACTTAGCCCCAAATATTTTCCTAAGAACCTTATTCTCAAACACCCTTAATCTCTGTTCCTCTCTCAAAGTGAGAGTCCAAGTTTCACAACCATACAGAACAACCGGTAATATAACTGTTTTATAAATTCTAACGTTCAGATTTTTTGACAGAAGACTAGATGACAAAAGCTTCTCAACAGAATAATAACAGGCATTTCCCATATTTATTCTGCGTTTAATTTCCTCTCGAGTGTCATTTATGTTTGTTACTGTTGCTCCAAGATATTTGAATTTTCAAATTAAATAATTGCGAAAATCGCTAAAATAAATCTTGCAACGCAGCGCACTGTCTCATGTCAACGACTGAGTACAGAAGAGGGAGAGGGGAAGGTAAGGAGTGTAGGACGCACTTACTAGAGTTTATTTGGTAACACTGCAGTGGGCGCGATGTTGCCAAATGCTTCATAACATAACGATTTCCTCTGAAACGGTGAATGTTAGAAAAAGACATTTAAATTTTTCAGATCTCTTCTCTTGATCTATTGCCAGTTTCATTTTGGTGCAGAGATTACCATCCATTCTGTGTATGACTGTGTTTATTGTGCCTTTTTATTTGCATTGTAAGTATTTTTATATCACTGCAAGGAATGCAGGCTCATCTCCTATTTCGGTACACTAGTAAGTGATTACATTTGTCTAATTTTGTCGATAGTAGTTCAAAATAAATTGTAACTAG
The DNA here is from genome assembly GCA_025594305.2 of Periplaneta americana. Lineage (NCBI taxonomy): Eukaryota > Metazoa > Arthropoda > Insecta > Blattodea > Blattidae > Periplaneta > Periplaneta americana. The sequence goes on from JAJSOF020000041.1 coordinate 1,863,895, forward strand.
CAATATCATTCCCAACATAAAAAAGTAAAAAATTTTCACGAAACTTAAAAAAAAAAAAAAAAAAAAATGAATAAGAAAAAATATGTGTTACGATTTTGAGCATATGTAAATATATTTTTATCCTATTATTCATATAACGAAATACTAGCGATATTTGTTTCCTTACATAAATGCCGATTATATGTTATGTGAATTAATAAAACAGTTCAGACAGAACGCTACTTAATGCTAAAGAGCAAGGACTGTTTAAAATGTAGGCGAAATCCTTGTAATGCGGGAGTGGTGATAGTATTCTTTTTTATTTTATTGGGTTATTTTACGACGCTGTATCAACATCTAGGTTATTTAGCGTCTGAATGAACTGAAGGTGATAATGCCGGTGAAATGAGTCCGGGTCCAGCACCGAAAGTTACCCAGCATTTGCTCGTATTGGGTTGAGGCAAACCCCAGAAAAAACCTCAACCAGGTAACTTACCCCAACCGGGATTCGAACCCGTGCCGCCTGATTTCGCGGCCAGACGCGCTAACCGCTACTCCACATTAGCATTAATTTGTACATGTGTATCAGTTTTAACATAATTCATAATGCAGCTCTTCGCTTGTTTCATTCTCTTGAACAGAAACAACCCAGAACTCACCACGTGGAGGTGGCTGCATGTCGAGTTCCGCCCTGCCCATCCCAACCTCCCTACCATGTGGACAGCGCATCTTATTATTCAGTTTGTTTTTTAAGTATTATCAGTAAGCTTTCTCATTTCTTTCCCAAAATCATTTTACTTTTTCTTTCTTTCTTTTTTTTTTTTTTCTTTCCTTTTCTTTCCTTCTTTCTTTCCTTTTTTATTTTCTTTCCTTCTCTTTTCTTTCTTTCTTTCCTTTTCTTTTCTTTCTCTCTTTCTTTATTTCTTTCTTTCCTTTCCTTTTCTTTCCTTTTCTTTTATTTCTTTCTTTCCTCTTCTTTTCTTTCTTTCCTTTTCTTTTCTTTCCATTCCTTTTCTTTCTTTCTTTCTTTCTTTATTTCTTTCTTTCTTTCTTTCTTTCTTACCTTTTCTTTTCTTTTCTTTCCTTTTCTTTCTTCTTTCTTTCCTTTTCTTTTCTTTCCTACTCTTTTGTTTCTTTCTTTCCTTTTCTTTTATTTTCTTTCCTTTTGTTTTCTTTCTTTCTTTCCCTTTCTTTTCTTTCCTTTTCTTTTCTTTCTCTCTTTCTTTCCTTTTCTCATCTTTTATTTGCTTCTCTTTCCTTTCTTTCTATCTATCCTTTTCTTTTCTTTCTTTCCTTTTCTTTCCTTTTTTCTTTGTTTCTTTCTTTTATTTTCTTTCCTTTTCTTTCCTTTTCTCTTCTTTTCTTTCCTTCTCTTTTCTTTCTCTCTTTCTTTCTATCCATTACTTTTCTTTCCTTTTCTTTTCTTTCTTTCTTTCTTTCTTTCCATTTCTTTTCTTTCCGTTTCTTTCTTTTCTTTTACTTTCTTTTCTTTTCTTTCTTTCTTCTTTCTTTCTTTCTTTCTTTCTTTTCTTTTCTATTCTTTTCTTTTCTTTCCTTTTCTTTCTTTCTTCTTCCTTTCTTTCCTTTTTCTTTCTTTCTTTTCTTTTCTTTTCTTTCTTTCTTTTCTTTTCTTTCCTTCTCTTTTCTTTCTTTCCTTTTCTTTCTTTTCTTTTCATTTTCTTTCCTTCTTTCTTTCTTTCTTCCATTCTTTCATTTTCTTTTCTTTCCTTTTCTCTCCTTTTCTTTTTCCTTTCATATTCTTTTCTTTCCTTCTCTTTTCTTTCTTACCTTTTATTTTCTTTCTTTCTTTCCTTTTTTCCTTTCCTTTTCTATCCTTTTTCTTTCTTTCCTTTCCTTTTCTTTCCTTTTCTTTCTTTAATTTCTTTTCTTTCTTTCCTTTTCTTTTCTTTCCTTTTATTTTCTTTCTTTTCTTTTCTTCCTTTCCTTTTATATCCTTTTCTTTTTCTTTCTTTTCTTTCCTTTTCTTCCTTTCTTTCTTTTCTTTTATTTTCTTTTCTTTCCTTTTCTTTCCATTTCTTTTTTTTCTTTCCTTTTCTTTTCTTTTCTTTCCTTCGCTTTCTTTCTTTCCTTTTCTTTGCTTTTCTTTTCTTTCCTTTTCCTTTCTTTTCTTTCCTTCTCTTTTCTTTCTTTCTTTCTTTCTTTTCTTTTCTTTCCTTTTCTTTCTTTCTAAATTTTTCTTTCTTCTCTAATCTTTTCTTTTCTTTCTCTCTCTCCTTTTCTTTTCTTTTCTTTCTCTCTCTCCTTTTCTTTTCTTGCCTTTCCTTTTCTTTCTTTCATTTTCTTTTCTTTCCTTTTCTTTCTTTCCTTTTCTTTTCTTTTCTTTCTTTCTTTCTTTCCTTTCCATTTCTTTTCCTTTTTTTTTCTTTCTTTCTTCCTTTCATTTCTTTTCTTTCCCTTCCTTTTCTTTTTTCATTTTCTTTTCTTTCCTTTTCTTTTCTTTCTTTTCTTTTCTTGTCTTTCCTTTTATTTTCTTTCTTGTCTTTCCTTTTATTTTCTTTCTTTCTTTCCTTTTTTCCTTTCCTTTTCTATCCTTTCTTTTTTCTTCCTTTCATTTTCTTTTCTTTCCTTTCCTTTTTTCATTTTCTTTTCTTTTACTTTTCTTTTCCTTCTTTCCTTTTCTTTTCTTTCCTTTTATTTTCTTTCTCTCTTCCTTTCTTTCATTCTTTGTTTCTTTTCTTTTCTTTCCTTTTCTTTTATTTCCCTTTCTTTTCTTTTCTTTCTTTCTTTCCTTTTCTTTCTTTCCTTTTCTTTTCTTTTCTTTCTTTCTTTCCTTTTCTTTTCTTTTCATTTTCTTTCTTTCTTTCTTACATTCATTTTCTTTTCTTCCTTTTCCTTTTCTTTTTTTCATTTTCTTTTCTTTCCTTTTCTTTTCTTTCTTTCCTTTTCTTTCCTTTTATTTTCTTTCTTTCTTTCCTTTTGTTTTCTTTCCTTTTCTTTCTTTCTTTCTTTCTTTTCTTTTCTTTTCTTTCCTTTTCTTTCCATTTCTTTTCATTCTTTCCTTCTCTTTTCTTTCTTTCTTTCTTTTCTTTTCCTTTCTTTCCTTTTCTTTCTTTCTATATTTCTTTTCTTTCTTTCTCTTCTTTTCTTTCTTTCTCTTCTTTTCTTTTCTTTCCTTTCCTTTTCTTTTATTTCTTTCTTTCCTTTTCTTTTCTTTCCTTCTCTTTTCTTTCTTTCTTTCCTTTTCTTCTTTTTCTTTTTCCTTTCTTTCTTTCTTTTCTTTTCTTTCCTTTTTTTCTTTCTTTCCTTTTCTTTTTCTTTCTTTCTTTCCTTTTCTTTCTTTCTTTCATTTTCTTTCTTTCCTTTTCTTTTCTTTTCTATCCTTTCTTCCTTTATTTTCTTTCCTTTTATTTTATTTCTTTCTTTCCTTTTCTTTCCTTTCATTTCCTTTTCTTTCCTTTTCTTTCTTTCTTCCTTTCGTTTTCTTTTCTTTTCTTTCCTTTTCTTTTCTCACTTTCCTTTTTTGTTTTCTATTCTTTCTTTCTTTTCTTTCCTTTTCTTTTCTTCTCATTTCTTTTCTTTTTATTTTCTTTTCTTTTCTGCTTTACTTTCCTTTTCCTTCATTTTGCTTTTTCTTTTTTTCTACATTACTTTTCGTTTCTTTTTTATCTTTGCTTCTTTTACTTCCCTTATATATTATTTTTTCTTATTCTTGTCTTATCTCTTTTACTTTTCCATCTTTTTCCTTTTTAGTTTTCATTTACATAGATTTCTCAGAAAATAAACCTAATACTTACTTACTTACTTACTGGCTTTTAAGGAACCCAGAGGTTCATTGCCGCCCTCACATAAGCCCGCCATCGGTCCCTATTCTGAGCAAGATTAATCCAGTCTCTATCATCATATCCCACCTCCCTCAAATCCATTTTAATATTATCTTCCCATCTACGTCTCGGCCTCCCCAAAGGTATTTTTCCCTCTGGCCTCCTAACTAACACTCTATATGCATTTCGGGATTCGCTCATACGTGCTACATGCCCTGCCCATCTCAAACATCTCGATTTAAGTGTTAAGTGTTATGTTTTATTTAACGACGCTCGCAACTGCAGAGGTTATATCAGAGAATGTGCCGGAATTTTGTCCTCCAGGAGTTCTTTTACACGCCAGTAAATCTATTGACATGAGCGTGTCGTATTTAAGCACACTTAAATGCCATCGACCTGGGCCGGGATCGAACCCGCAACCTTGGACATAGAAGACCAGCGCTATACCAACTCGCCAACCAGGTCGACTCTCGATTTAATGTTCCTAATTATGTCAGGTGAAGAATACCAAGTGTGCAGTTCTGTGTTGTGTAACTTTCTCCATTCTCCTGTAACTTCATCCCTCTTAGCCCCAAATATTTTCCTAAGCACCTTATTCTCAAACACTCTTAAACTGTGTTCCTCTCTCAAAGTGAGAGTCCAAGTTTCACAACCATACAGAACAGCCGGTAATATAACTGCAGAGTCCTTTTGTCAGATGCGTTTCCAATTCACTGTGGGCTAAAGCAAGGAGATGCACTATCACGTTTACATTTCAACTTTGCTCTAGAATGTGCCATTAGGAAAGTCCAGGATAACAGAGAGTGTTTGGAATTGAACGGGTTACATCAGCTTCTTGTCTATGCGGATGACGTGAATATGTTAGGAGAAAATCCACAAACTATTAGGAGAAACACGGAAATTCTACTTGAAGCAAGTAAATAGGTAGGTTTGGAAGTAAATCCCGAAAAGACAAAATATATGATTATATGTCGTGACGAAAATATTGTACGAAATGGAAATATAAAACTGGAAATTTACCCTTTGAAGAGGTGGAAAATTTAAATACCTGGAGCAACAGTAACAAATATAAATGACACTCGGGAGGAAATTAAACGCAGAATAAATATGAGAAATGCGTGTTATTATTCGGTTGAGAAGCTTTTATCATCCAGTCTGCTGTCAAAAATCTGAAAGTTAGAATTTATAAAACAGTTATATTACCGGTTGTTCTGTATGGTTGTGAAACTTGGACTCTCACTCTGAGAGAGGAACACAGTTTAAGGGTATTTGATAATAAGGTGCTTAGGAAAATATTTGGGGCTAAGAGGCATGAAGTTACAGGAGAATGGAGAAAGTTACACAACGCAGAACTCCACGCATTGTATTCTTCACCTGACATAATTAGGAACATTAAATCCAGACGTTTGAGATAGGCAGGACACGTAGCACGTATGGGCGAATCCAGAAATGCAGATAGAGTGTTAGTTGGGAGGCCGGAAGAAAAGACCTTTGGGAGGCCGAGATGTAAATGGGAGGATAATATTAAAATGGATTTGAGGGAGGTGGGATATGATAGTAGAGACTAGATTAATCTTGTTCAGGATAGGGACCAAAGGCGGGCTTATGTGAAGGCGGCAATGAACCTCCGGGTTCCTTAAAAGCCAGTAAGTAAGTAAAGACAATAAATAAAGTTAAATTTAAACAGAAAAATGTCAAAACATTGATGGATGCAATACTTACAGATTTATTTCGCCTTGCAGATATATGTTGTAGCATCTTTTAACCAAAGGATATGGAGAAGGCAGGATTTAATCTTCCTTACAGTCCTTCCGTGTTTTGTTTGCTGTTGTTCCTTTTTAAATTTACACCCTGTGATGATCAGTTGCCATTTAACAAGAACGTTATTTGCAAAATTATTATTTGTGGACAACTTCAGTTGTGTATATTCATTTAAAGATGTAAACATTAAACGAAATCAATTCTGTCTTTCTAAACTTAAGCCTGATCACATACCTAATGAACGAAAGTTGACGATATGCCAGAGCAGACTATGTTACTAAGCAACAGAGGACAATATATTTAACAATAATAATATTGCAATGCTATTGTCTGCTATGTATTGTAGACTGCTGCATCTTGTATAGTTTAGTGGTAAGATAAAATGATTCACTCATAAGCAGAAAAGATTGCAGGCTTGAGGATCACATCCATGACTGATTCAGGTGAAGCACATAACTAACATAATTGTGAACAGTATGATTGTTATTCATTCATGAAGAGACTCGTGAAATAATTGGTATTATCACTTAAATATCTATTATGCCGTAAGAAACTATTATTTTGACATTACTAATTATTAGGGGTAGGATTTTGATGAAATTGCATCTTTCTTCTAGCAAACCAGAAACATTGCTGCTTTAGTATTTATATATTATGTGATAAACTGAGAGTTTTAAAACATATTTGTTAGGACATTTTTTTATTTTTGCATTTTTTGTCTCTTACAACTCATAAGAGCATTTTTTTGTTTGTTTTATTCGGTCATTTTGGGATATTCTCATTTAATTTTAGCCATAATTCCCCATTAATAATGTAAAATATTATTTATTTCCTTTGGTATTTTCTCTACATATTTTGTCCATTAATACCCATTATATTAAACTCTTGGCCACGTGTTGGGCTTTTGTCGGAAAGGAGAGTTATTGCGTAACAACAGGCATCATAGAGTCCGTGGAGCTATCGCCTGTCTTCTTCGGAACAAGGGTTGGGAAGTTCATGAAGAGGTCCACTGCATTTCTGAACACGACTCTCACAGAAGAGCGGATATAATAGCAATAAACAGGCAACAACAAAAGGCTATTATCATAGATCCAACTATACGCATGGAGAGCGATCCAAACCAAGCTCATCAGGTTGATCATGAAAAGAGGGCCGTTTATGAACCTTGTATTCCCTACCTTAGTGCCAAGTATAACATCCCTCTCTTCAATTGGTCAGTGACAGGTTTATTTTTGTTGCTCGGAGTTCTTTACCAAAAATTTACATATAATTTGTTTTAAAACAATTATCAATATCATATTTTAAAATTAAAAAAATCGTCTCGCAAATTCTTAAAGATTCCTGCAGATTATACAGTTTCATTTATACCACTCAGAAGGCCTTAATTAAGGATATGCTAATTTTAAATAAAATCTTTTATTTATGAGTATAATTTTATAGTCATCTTCTAAGATTTTATTTTATAATTGATAATTAATGGTGCTTAATTATTACATTTTATTTTTATAACAATATTCATATTTAATTGATTATATTTCTTTGCCGGACGATTTATTTCTCTCTCTCTCTCTCTCTCTCTCTCTATCATTTGAATCGTTTTTCTACACAGATATTATCATTTTAACGTAGTACACCCTCACGTAATGGATAAGTCCAAGCACCCCTTCAATATAGACTCCTCTATACCTGTTAGTTCCAGATAAGAGTGGCCTTGTGGTGGACTACATGGAAACTACATCAGGTAAAATAATTAATTAAAGTGTACCACTTAGAAAAAATTATGTAAAATGAAATAAACTTGAATGTTGGTACTATAATTTAATTTAAGTACTAGTCTAAATATTAATATTCCTAGTAAGCCAATTATGTAAGATCAATTTTTAGGGCATTTTTGAAAGATTTTAGGCCATAAATGCATTGTTTTAGGACATTTTTTTATTATTTATAGGTCATCAAAATCCTAGCTCTACTAATTATAAACAACACATCTGTTTAAACAAACTGAATAATATCGAAACTGTTGATTGAGAATGGCGTGGCTGTACAGTCTTAGAAAAGCGTTTTGTCGCACAGATACTTTGCAAGTCCCAGAAAGGAGGCAGTGCGCATGACGAAATAAAGCTAATTTTATTACCTCAGGTCGCACGGCCTCTGATCTTGCATACTGTCTCGTTTCTGGGACTTATAAAGTATCTGTGTGATAAAACATTATGCTAAGGTTGTACAATATCATCAGTAAGCTGGGATTTATGCCCATATGCCTATTTTAATCAACTTGAGACGCAAGCTTTTAGGTTACATATCCATTTTAAGGCACTGTGAGTAGTATATGCGAATTCTATACTTACTTACTTAATTACTTACAAATGGCTTTTAAGGAACCCGAAGGTTCATTGCCGCCCTCACATAAGCCCGCCATCGGTCCCTATCCTGTGCAAGATTAATCCAGTCTCTATCATCATACCTCAAATCCATTTCAATATTATTCTCCCATCTACGTCTCGGCCTGCCTAAACGTCTTTTTCCCTCCGGTCTCCCAACTAACACTCTATATGCATTTCTGGATTCGCCCATACGTGCTACATGCCCTGCCCATCTCAAACGTCTGGATTTTAAGTTCCTAATTATGTCAGGTGAAGAATACAATTCATGCAGTTCTGTGTTGTGTAACTTTCTCCATTCTCCTGTAACTTCATCCCGCTTAGCCCCAAATATTTTCCTAAGCACCTTATTCTCAAACACCCTTAACCTATGTTCCTCTCTCAGAGTGAGAGTCCAAGTTTCACAACCATACAGAACAACCGGTAATATATCTGTTTTATAAATTCTAACTTTCAGATTTTTGGACAGCAGACTGGATGTTAAGAGCTTCTCAACCGAATAATAACACGCATTTCCCATATTTATTCTGCGTTTAATTTCCTCCCGAGTGTCATTTATATTTGTTACTGTAGCTCCAAGATATTTGAATTTTTCCACCTCTTCGAAGGATAAATCTCCAATTTTTATATTTCCATTTCGTACAATATTCTGGTCACAAGACATAATCATATACTTTGTCTTTTCGGGATTTACTTCAAACCGATCGCTTTACTTGCTTCCAGTAAAATTCCCGTGTTTTCCCTAATCGTTTGTGTATTTTCTCGTAACATATTCATGTTATCTGCATAGACAAGAAGCTGATGTAACCCGTTCAATTCCAAACCCTCTCTGTTATCCTGAACTTTCCTAATGGCATATTCTAGACCGAAGTTAAAAGTAAAGGTGATAGTGCATCTCCCTGCTTTAGTCCGCAGTGAATTGGAAAAGCATCAGATAGAAACTGACCTATACGGACTCTGCTGTATGTTTCACTGAGACACATTTTAATTAATCGAACTAGTTTCTTGGGAATACCAAATTCAATAAGAATAGCATATAATACTTCCTCTTAACCGAGTCATATGCCTTTTTTAAATATATGAATAACTGATGTACTGTACCCTTATACTCCCATTTTTTCTCCATTATCTGTCGAATACAAAAAATCTGATCAATAGTCGAACTATTACGCCGAAAACCGCACTGATGATCCCCAATAATTTCATCTACGTACGGAGTTAATCTTCTCAAAAGAATATTGGCCAAAATTTTGTACGTTAACGAAAGTGATATTCCTCGAAAGTTACCACAGTTGGTTTTGTCCCCCTTTTAAAAATAGGTACAATTATGGGCTCCTTCCATTGTTCTGGTAGAATTTCCTTTTCCCAAATAGCAAGTACAAGTTTATAAATTTCGCTATATAATGCACTTCCACCCTCTTGTATTAATTCTGCTGGAATTTGATCGATACCTGGTATCGATGCGAATTCTATAGTGCCTATAATTGCCTATTTCAGTAGTAAATGCCTATTTGCTTATAAATACCTAAAAGTTGCCTAAATATCCGTATTAGGCCTATATATTATATTTGAATTTATTGATATTCTATCGATTTTTTTTTATCTGTAATTTGTTTCTTTTATCCAGCAGCAAATATTATCCTGGAAAACCCAAAGCTAACATCTGATCTTACTTTCTTCAAAGCAAACTTTGAAAAGCTGCCTGCTTACATAACGAAACTGGGAACGAGGAGTATTCCACTCCACGGTGCTGTGCAAGTTGTGAAGAAAGTAGAAACTATTCTTAAAGAAATACCAAACAGTGTGGGAGAAACAAAGAGAAATAAGTAGCCTATCTGAAAATTGTGAAAAGAAATCCTGCTTGGGAGCAAGTGTTATTACTGACTGGAAATAACATTGACATTACTGCGTTCCCACTGGTTTGGTCCCCAGCTGAGATTGGATCCTGAAGTATTGCCCCATCACGTCATGTGAAGTGGAAGGGAGTTTCTCCTAATTTAAGAAAATTCTTACAGACAATAGACATCAGTTCTCATTACAATATTTGGTTGAATATTTAATTATTCATTGCCATAATGACATTACTATAGACAGTAGTGTATAATGCTACGCTATGGTCGTGTTAGCCGTTGAGAATTAAAAATTGTTAGTGCCTTTTAAATGCCTATTTTAGAATTTTGAATGCCTATTTTGCTTGCCTATTTCAACTGTTTTAGTGCCTAAAAATCCGCAGCTTAATCATTGTTATTATTATTATTATTATTATTATTATTATTATTATTATTATTATTATTATTATTATTATTATTATATTATTATTATTATTATTATTATTATTATTATTATTATTATTATTATTATAACTCCACGACTGGTGCTGTTTGTACAGACGTGGACAAATTATTAGCAAAATTGAAGTTTTTGTTATATACTTTTACAAAATATGATTCTTCAATTCAGACTACAGTTGACATTTTTGCGTATTTCCAAATTATTAGCAAAATTGAAGATTTGTATTGTATATTTTAGAAAATTTGACTCTTCAATTTGGACTACATTTGATATTTTTACATATTTCAAATTATTAGCAAAACTGAAGATTTTTATTATATATTTTTACCAAATTCAACTCTTCAATTTGGACTAGAGTTCACATTTTGAATATTTACAAATTATTAGCAAAACTGAAGATTTTTATTTTATATTTTTACAAAATTTGACTCTTCAATTTTGACTGCAGTTGACATTATTGCATATTTATAAATTTTTAGCAAAATTAAAGATTTTTATTATGTATTTTTACAAAATTTGGCTCTTCAATTTAAACTACAGTTGACATTTCTGCATATTTCTGTCTACTATAATGATGGAAATATGCAAAATTGTCAACTGTAGTCTAAATTGAAAAGTCAAATTTTGTAAACAGAATTATAATAAAAATCGTCAATTTTGATAATAATTTGTCCACGTCTGTATATGATCTGATATATTTTATTGTCAACAACCACAATATAGCTATGTTATGATGTGCCTCCACATTCCTGTATTTGGTCTACTATTACACTCTAATTACATTAGTCTACAATATTAATGAAATTCCAGACTGATATAGAAAATATTAACTCCAGAAAAGTTCATTTCCTCACTTTTGTTTTCAACATTTCTGATAGGCCTATGTTATTTCACCTTACAGGTCAAGCTCTGCTAATGTGTTTTATTTTACTTGGTTATATAACGACGCTGTATCAACTACAGGGTTATTAGCTTCTATGGAATTGATGATAACGAGGTGATATTTTGCGAGATGAGGCCGAGGATTCGCCATAGACTACCTGACATTTACCTTACGGTTTTGAAAAACCTCGGGAAAACCCCAACCAGGTAATCAGCCCAAGTGGGAATCGAACCTGTGCCCGAGCGCAACTCCGGATAGGCAAGCAAATGCCAGGCCGGGAATACACGGACGCGACGCGGCAGTGCTGCTCATCGGAGTGACTACTACCGCGGAGGAATCGGAGATTACGAATAAAGCTCTCCACCGGTGATCTCCGGCACTATCGTAGGTGGAACAGGGGACATACGGAGGGATGCGGGTGTTCGGAGCGAAGCGACAGTTAGCTCAAGGACGACCGGCGCGTACGGACTGACGGTAGTTGTAAGTGGAATAAAATGGCACAAAATCGGATATCCGCCGCATGGAAGTTCTTTAATTTAGTTGAATGTAATAATGAAGTCGCACACTGTAAACTTTGTGGGCGAATTTACTCTAAGGATGGTGCAACTTCGAATGTGTTAGACCATTTGAAGCGATCGCACAAACGCGAACTTGATGAAAACAATTACGCAAAACATTTGATACGATTTCTTTTAAATTGTTTTAGTGCTATTGCTCCCAGTATAGGAAAAAGTCTTGAATTTCTCTAAAACATAAATTTCGAGGCAATAAAGAACATATGAAATATTTAAAAGACGACTTGAGTTATATTTTACTGTTTGGATTAAAATATAGAGTTTCTGAATGGAACTAAAGAAACATGTGGTAATAATATAATTACAATTATCCTTAAGTTGATATACGCTTATAATTTTATTACAGAGAAAGAAATCCTGTCCGGTGAAGAATCTGAATAAATTATGTTTGGCAGTAAACTTTAACCCATTTATAGCCCACGTTTCTTTTGTTCCATTCTGAAGCTCCCTTAATATATTTTACGTTAAACTAAACCGATTAGAATAATAATTGACAAACCCTGTTTGCGATTAAACGAGAGTTTCTAGGAGAACTACAGTATACATGTTTACATTAGCTACTGAAAAGCTTTACTTCTGGTTTAGTTTTTGCAGTTAGATTGAATGTTATTAATTTTATCAATGACATAAAACTAATACGGCTTTCCACATACTCGTGTACTATGAATTTCAAAACTAGAAAAAAATCTGTCAGCTAACGTAGCACTTCAAGCAAAACAAGAAAAAAAAAGAGCCGAAGAAAGAGAGAGAGATTAACATAAAAGAGAGATTAAACAACAACAAATTACAACTTATTTTAAAAGATACGCGGACGTCAGCGGACTCGAATCACTACCTGATCCGATTAAAGGAATGCTCAGCGGAAAGTGTATGTCTGCGCCACAGCACATATACAACCTGCGCGGCATCAATCGGAGGTAACCGGAGGTCTTCGATTGAAAGCGCGCAAACAACCGCTCCGGAGAAAACCTAATCATAAGCAGCACTTCCCTTGCTGAACATCTTCCCTCCTGTTGCAAAATGCATGCGCCCACCTAGCCACGGTACGATATGGTGAAGTCTCTACCACAAGCTTCCAGTAATGCTGTATGGCATTGTCGAGCATTTTTGCCTCTTGCAATCTGAATTTTAATGAAGCATCTTTGTTCGTATTTGCTAAACATTTTAGAGCGCTACAGATAATAAATTAAACTCACTACAAATATCTTATAAATGCGATTATTGCCTTCAAACTCAAAGATAACACACATCAGATACTCTTCTTTTTCTCCTTGTTATCAGACTGCATCATTTACCGCTGATAGCGCCACATACAAACATTGTTGCTACTAATTATTGAATGATCCATGTATTATTATTATTATTATTATTATTATTATTATTATTATTATTATTATTATTATTATTATGCTCTGAAAGAGAGACAAAGTTAGAATTTATAAAACAGTTATATTACCGGTTGTTCTATATGGTTGTGAAACTTGGACTCTCACTTTGAGAGAGGAACAGAGGTTAAGGGTGTTCGAGAATAAGGTGCTTAGGAAAATATCTGGGGCTAAAGGGGATGAAGTTACACAACGCAGAACTGCACGCATTGTATTCTTCACCTGACATAATTAGGAACATTGAATCCAGATGTTTGAGATGAGCAGGGCATGTAGCACGTTTGGGTGAATTCAGAAATGGATATAGAGTATTGGAAGACCTGAGGAAAAAAAGACTTTTGGGGAGGCCGAGACGTAGATGGGAGGATAATATTAAAATGGATTTGAGGTAGGTGGGATATGATGGTAGTACTGAATTAATCTTGCTCAGAATAAGGACCGATGGCGGGCTTATGTGAGGGCGGCAATGAACCGCCGGGTTCCTTAAAAGCCAGTAAGTAAGTAACATTATTAGTTACCTATTAAATTAACTTTATGAGCGGGAGAAAACGTAACTTTTTTCGTTTTGCGTGATAAACTAAATAGTGAGCGGAAGTTTTATGTTTCTTTATTATTTATCTTTGGATAGTCAAATAATTAAGTTTTGTCTTTTAATTGCATCAACATAATTTACCATCTCTTTCCTACAGCCAGCTCGCACTACGACATTATCGGCTTGACATGGTACACATGTTTCTCAAAAGATGACACTGCAATGCACATTCGAATCGATTGGTATTTACTGGAAACTTGCCCTGATTCTGAAGAGAAGCTTCATGCCAAAGCAATTTTAATACAACATTTAAAATATGTAAATATTATATTTCTGTTTTCCCTCTTATGTAGTAAAACATTTATTAAATCACAACGGAAAGTTTTTTTTTTATTTTTAGTTTTCTTAACATACTGTTTCATAACAATTTCATAAAATAATAATAATAATAATAATAATAATAATAATAATAATAATAATAATAATAATAATAAAACGCAGATACGTCATATAGTGACAGTAGTAAAAATCTGAAATCCTACATTGAGGTTGTGTTTAAAGTTCTAGATCAGTAGTGTGTGAATTTTGTGTAACTTAACTTTTAATAAGTTAATGTGAAAGTTTACATGGCTTTGGTCAGAGCCTTCTTTAGTTACAAGCCGGAGCCATACGTCGGCAACACTGTAATTAACTGTCACCCGGAGGCTGACCGTACAGTACACGTGCTTGTGCTAATGCCGATTTTCAATGTAAATTAATGTTACAATAAAAGTGTGTGTTGATGGAATTACGTTTGCGGTCGTACCAAACGTTAATTGTTGATGTATTATAAACTAAATGCGTGTTGGTGATAAAAAACAAGACAATAAATGAATATAAAATGATTGCAGTCTTTGGGAATTTTTATGGTTATGGATGACAAAGTAATTGACTATTCTATTAAATATTGCATAACCACATTTTTATATTCTTATCTGTGGTTTGTGTGTATCAGAATTCTAGTCAAATTGTTGGTCTCGCCTGCTGTATCAATAAAGTTACGCCGTTGATTTTCAAGTTCGTTGTAAACAGCTGTTTTGTGATCCTATAAATGTTGCAGTTTTGTTGAAGATTCGGAATGCCTGCTATACGTCAGAACTATCTATAATTTGTACATGCATATAATCACTTTGTTGGTTTGGTCAATGTTACTTATGTCCCGCCCACTATAGAGACATAGGCCAATTTTACACATATTTAGTATAACTTGTTGCTTCTTTGACAGGTTAGGTTTGGTTAGTTTAGGTTTTTGTTATAGCCTACCTTGCATATACGATTATAGCGCAACATTGGCAGTGATATTCGTTCAGTGGGCGTTGGATACTCTACATTCACCCACTTGGTATTTACAGGATTTAAAGTCCACTGAGTTTACGCTAATTGATACATACATGTACTTAATAGATAATGTTGCGTTTTGTTACGTATTATGTTGAAGGGATGTTTTTCATTTTTTTCATAGATTGTTTTACTTGGCTTAACTGTATTTACATCCTCATACTTTTATTATAATAGGAATGTCAATAGTTTCTTCTGTTTACATTTTATTTTAGGCCTATTTGCATAATTCACATTCTTAGCTTGTTTTCTGTAGTTATATTTATTTAAAATTATATTTTAAAAGTTTATAACAAAATAATTTAGGATAACAGTATTGTTATGGTGACTGGCCAGGTTCAAACTAAAACTGGCTTCCTGGACATCTGAAATATTTATACAAAAGCACGACATAATCACATGAAATTAAAATTAAAATTAAAAAAAGGTGTAATTAAAAATTAATTACACCTTTCATGTCAGAGGTGAAACAACATTAAGCGGGAAAACATAGTCAATTTACTAGCCACATAATGGTTAATTGATTGGAATAGGGTACTGCGAAAGTACGTCATTATTTTATTTATTTTTGGTACAAGTAACATTTCTTTAAGTATTTATTTATTTTCCTTATACCATCAATAAAAAAACAAGTATGTTTTTATTATTTTTTCAATTATAGGTGTAGTTGCTACGACACATAGGCACACAGCACTTTCTAGGCATCTGAAATTTTGTAGAAAAACACGATAGATAATCGCATAAGATAATATTAAAATATATCCTAAACCTTTCACAGATGAAACACCATTAAGTCGCAAAACATTGTCAATTTGCTAGCCACAAATTTGTGAACTGAATGGAACTTAAGAATACTGCGTAGGAACTTACGTCTTTATTGTATTATTGATTTTATTATTTTCGGTGCAAGGAATATCTTTTTTATTTATTTATTTATTTACCTTCGTACTATCAATAAAACATGTTTTTTTGTAATTATTTTAAGTGGCAGCCTTTGTATGTAAGTAGCCTACTTACGCCGTATTCTGAAGTATAGCTAATTGATTGCAATAAAACACTATTTTCGAACCCGTAATAATTTACATCACTACTCTGAATCTTGATCTTACCTTTGTGCATGAAGTAATGTTGAAAAAAACACGCGTTACGTATAACGAAAGCAATGAGCAAACACAATATCACTCTAAAATCTCCCGCCTCCACTCTGCGTTGCCAAACCTACCCATGCTCCGGCTTGTAACTAAAGAAGGCTCTGGTTTGATACATAGTAGGAGCTCGAAGAGCGAAATGTTACTTCTGATACAGTATAAAGAAATTTCATACAGGACGAGTAGCAAATATTTTGCTGGAGGTAGTGTGAACTATTCTGAATAAAAATGTATATATAAGCATGTATCCAATTTTAGAAGGGTGTGGAGTTTCAAAATTACGCATAGCACGCGTTACAAATGGCAAAAAAGGAGAAATTACTTAAAGATTACGTTTATTACTTATTTACGTGCTATCAATACATTTAAACAGTTCAATACACTTTTTCGCTCTGCTGAAAACTAAAGCGCGGTTCAAACGGTGCGTGTTTCTGTGATGGATTCCAAGGTGGCTGCGCTGATGGGTAGCCTGCTGGAAGTAATGCGCTCTGGTGGCTGCTTTGGTGGCTAGCGTGCTGGATTTCGAGGGTAGGTTCTTGCTATTTTTCGTGCTGGTTTGCAGGCTGGAACCAAAGATGATCATATAGTATCACCAGTAAAACATGTTGCCATGTTAGTTATTTTCCAACTAAACCTGTTTTTTTTTCTATATTCCTTCGTTTCTAAGAAACAACAATTAAATATCGGACTTCAGCTGTTTTGCACTTGTGCCTTAATTACTTTATTACAACATTTACTATTGTTAATTAAGTTATCAGTTTAATCGAAGCAAAATAAAGACCGCCTTTCTTTATATCACTCTTTCCAATAGAGTCTCCTTTCCATCCACTTGCACGATAGTATTTGATTTCATTTTATTAATACGATTATCAACCAGTAGTTTATCAAAGACTACATTGCTTTACTTTCTGATGCGATGTACACAGAGTGCAAATGGACCGATGCACCATAATTTAATACGTGATTCCACATGTTGAATATAACGAAACTTTTATTATACATTTCCTTTGATCAAGCACCGTTAAGCAGGAAAACATGTCTTTGCCCAATGTTTGCAGCGCTCTATTGTGGTAACGGCCTGACAGAAATGGTTACTATACAAGCAGATAAAAGTAATCTAAACAGTTCATGTCTTTGATTGTTTTTTTTTTTGCAAATTAAATCGTTTAGCTATGAATTTAAATTAAATAATTGCGAAAATCGTTAAAATAAATCTTGCAACGCAGCGCACAGTCTTATGTCACCGACTGAGTACAGCAGAGGGAGAGGGGAAGGTAAGGAGTGCAGGACGCACATACTAGAGTGTATTTGGTAATGCTGAAGTGGGCGCGATGTTGCCAAATGCTTCATAACATAACGATTTCCTCTGAAACGGTGAATGTTAGAAAAAGACATTTAGATTTTTCAGATCTCTTCTCTTGATCTATTGCCAGTTTCATTTTCGTGCAGAGATTACGGTCCATTTGTATATGACTGTGCTTATTGTACCTTTTATTTGCATTGTAAGTAATGTTTTTTTATATCTATGCAAGGAAATACAGGCTCGTCTCCTATTTCGGTACGCTAGTAAGTGATTACATTTCTCTGCTTTTGTCGATAGTAGTTCAAAAATAAATTGTAACTAGCAATATCATTTACAACATAAAAAGTAAAGAAATTCTCACGAAACTTAAAAATAATGAATAAGAAAAAAATATGTGTTACGATTTTGAGCATATATAAATATATTTTTATCCTATTATTCACATAACGAAGCCTAGCGAAATTTGTTTCCTTACATAAATGCCGATTACATGTTATGTGAATTAATAAAACAGTTCAGACAGAACGCTACTTAATGCTAAAGAGCAAGGACTGTTTAAATGTAGGCGAAATCCTTGTAATGCGGGGAGTGGTGATAGTATTAGCATTAAATTTTTTAGTAGGTTATTTTACGACGCTGTATCAACATCTCAGGTTATTTAGCGTCTGAATGATATGAAGGTGATAATGCCGGTGAAATGAGCCCGGGGTCCAGCACCGAATGTTACCCAGCATTTGCTCGTATTGGGTTGAGGGAAACCACAGAAAAAAACCTCAACCACGTAACTTGCCCCCAACCGCAATTCGAACCCGGGCCACCTGATTTCACGGCCAGACGCGCTAACCGCTACTCCACATTCGCATTAATTTGTATATGTGTATCAGTTTTAACATAATTAATAATGCAGCTCTTCGCTTGTTTCATTCTGTATAAACTGAAACAACCCAGAACTCACCACGTGGAGGTGGCTGCATGTCGAGTTCCGCCCTGCCCATCCCAACCTCCCTACCATGTGGACAGTGCATCTTATTATTCACTTTATTTTTAAGTATTGTCAGTAAACTTTCTCATTTCTTTTGCCAAAATCATTTTACTTTATCTTTCATTCTTTCCTTTTCTTTTCTTTCCTTTCATTTTCTTTCTTTTTCTTTTCTTTCTTTCCTTTCTTTT
>JAJSOF020000041.1:1882562-1929885 GCA_025594305.2 Periplaneta americana
TGAATTTTTCCAAAGGAAATTTCTTCTCCGATCCTCAATTTATTGAAGAAAGACTCTGGTGATGCATCAACATCATTGGGCCACTGATTTACTATAGCCTCAACAGCAGTTTCTAAATCTTCATCTGATGCTCGCACTATGTTTTTAGGCAGCAAAGTTTGTATGGACTTTAGGATTCCCTATGATTTAAAAACCTGTCCTTGAGCTGACTAATGAAATAGTCTAAGAAGAGAAGCAAAATTAAAGTCTAAAATACTCTTCATGACTCTGTCTTGAAGTAAGAATGCTGTGTTTGTCTTCCTGCAGTTCTTGAATTTAACACTTTAGCAAAGAGAATTTACGTGGAAAACTCTCTAATTGCTATGTACATTCACGAATTAAAATTAATATTATTTTTGTTTCTTGTTTCGTATTTTTCTCAAATTTCGGGAGGGATATATCCCCTTAATCCCCCCTTGCATCCGCCCCTGTCTGGCGTATTCCAATAGTGTGCAAGATTTTCGTGTAAATTTAATTTTAAAACCTCTATTTATTTAGTTATTTAACTATCTAGCTAGGTGAGTACAAATTAAATTTATAAAACAAATGTTTCTAGCCACTACCGTGTACGGTGTGGTCTTAGTCAATAATATAACATAAAATTTACAAGGACACTTTACTAAATACAGTAAGTAACTTAATTTAAACCAATAAATACAACACAAGAGCAAGAATAAAGAAGAAAGAGAAAAGAGAGAAAAATACACATTCAATATAAATTGACAATCCGACAGAAGCCAGTGATATTCAATTAAAAATATGAATATAGTCGACAGAAATAAAAGGTAAAAAAAAAATACATTTGTTAATATTATATGTCATGGATAATTTTAAAAATTTCTTTTAAAAGCTTCAATTTTAAAAATATCTTAAATTTGGAAAATAGTTTGTAATTTTATTATAAAGTCTTAGGCCGAAACTAGCACACTACACACGAAATAGTGATTTTTTTAAATAAAATGCGTACAAAGTGAATTATATTGTGTATCTCGAAAACTCTAACTGATAGAACATTTTGCTTGTTATTTTTGAATTCATGAGGTCGAAATTAGTAAGGATTTGCTAGTTTTATGTCTGGCGCAAAATGATTGTTGACCAGTGTAATTGAACAACACAGGATTTTGATGGTTCTATAACCTCTGAAAAGTGCCATTGAAGCTTGAACAAAAGCAAAACAACTCTTACAAGTTCTTCTTCAGTAGATGTTTCAACAAGGAAAATGCTTTTCTGTACTGTATCTAACCATGTTTAAAAATACGTATTTCTCAGAGTGCAGACAGCTAAACAAGGTGCATCAACTGATAAGAGAAAAAACCTATGGATTGTGTGTGGGGATAAGTGCACTGGTCAACTGCTCTGAAATTCGGATAAGACTCACTTCATTTTTCTATATAAATAATTCACTAGTTTCACAAATTATCATTTGTCATACTGTAATATCATGAGCCAGGGGGCGTAGCGTCCATGGATGTGGGAGATGTGTTACATACCCTGCAATTTCCTTCAAGGTGACTCTGAATCATGAATTATAATATTGTAACATGTAATCGTTTTCGGACAGATCAAGTTTTCCCAGAATGTTTGATTTTGAATTCGCACTATGTTTTAATCACCTTGAACAGAAGGCGCGACCATTATATAGTAAGAATTATACAGTAACTCTACGGGCACGGCCCTTGATGTTTAAAAACACTTCGCAACGTCTCAACGACATCTGTCGTCAGCCCGAGGAAACTCATGCTCGTGACTCCGGGGATGTATAGCGTTGTAATACATATTGTCGTATAGTCATGCTTGTGTTATAATCGTTGCTTACGAGATTATACAAGCTGGCGCATAGAGCTTGAAAAACGAGTCTGAAGTGGTTCCCTCGTAATGCCAATTCCGCCGCTCGGAGCGCTGTTCTGCCCTATATATTCATAGCAGAACACTTAAAAGACATTGACATTTGGGACATTTAAAGGACTCATCATTGCTTATTAAATGCTTCGTACAATATTTTATGGACAATAGACGTAATTTGCAAACTTCTACTCCTCAATTATATTACAATAAAAGGCTTTCATTCTTGATATTAAAACATATTACATATAAACTGAGGGACTGTCTGCTATGTACTTCAGTTCATATACCAAACATTTCCGGAAATAAATTAACTTGACATCTTACATATACGCACTATAGCCTACCCTTTTCACTTAATATTATTAATATTGTTATTAAATAAGATATTGCAACTAATTAAGGTACTGCATTATCTTTAATTTCCTTGAATTCATAATTACGCATTTGCAAGAAGGCCTAACTTTTCCCTCTCTTTTTAAAAAAATACGGACGTCACAATAACTGAGAAGTATAATTATTGCGCGATTTTTTTTGCAGTGGTGAAAACATTTCTATAGGCCTACTGATTAATCTATTGAGCATAGTAATAGTAAACGCTGTAGTATTTTAGTGCGTGTACGCCTACTCAGCTCTTGTAAAACGAAATTTTCACTTTCAATTTCAACGGAACACTCACTTATATTCAGTTCTTGTATCTTGCAGTAAATTATCCATTTGTGATCATCTTTCCAATATAACCTCCCATTGAAACGACCATTTAAAATCATGAGCTAGAATTTATTATTTTAAAAACATTTCCACGTACATACTGTTATAATTGTTATGAACCACAATACAAAAGACAACACTGTGAAATTGGATTAATTTACTAAGATCAACATCAATACCGGTAGTATAAAATCACATATAGGCCTAGGCTATATTATTTCATTACTTTATGGTATTAATTAGAAGAATTAATTTTGAAGAATTTACAAATATGCTGAAATAATTTATGACATCTCTTATAGAAATGTAAAAATATGTATGTACATTTTGAAATAATGGGTATAGCACCACTTGAAAATGTTGAGCATTTTAACAGTAACTTGTAAATTGTTCCATCACGTTGTCTATAGTGTTCATTTATTGTAGCACTTTTAGAACGAACGTGGTTCACATACATAAAAGAAATGACGATGGAATGAGTCTAACACATACAGTTTTCTTTAATTTTTAGCAAATGATGAAGTTGAATATATACTGTTACTTCATATCCTAATATAAGTAGAGTTGCCACCATAGATGTAACACCTGAAATGAATATTATAAAATAAATTAATGTATTGGTAATGATACAAGAATAAAAAGAAATTAGGCTAGACATAACCTCACAAAATTACAAACACATGCTAAAACAAAAAAAAAAAAACTTTACGTATCCGTATATAATAAAACTAGATATTCCAGATATAATTTGTTTCACACGATAACCACCTCAGCCTATTTCGGCAGCAGCCATTATTAGTTACAGTCTGAGGTGCATACCTAATCTCATACTAACCTTGTTAAGTTCTCTAACCTAATTCACTGATAATTACGTAACAATACACAGGTCTAAAATACAGACAAATACACATTAATTACCTAATAAGTACAGCATGAAGATAATTCATTACTTTTGTCGGTATTTTCTGAAAGAGAAAGGGAAAACAGTAACAACATTATCTTCAATGTTTACATCACGTCGTTCACATTTTCATTAGGCCTATATCAGTAATGCTTGGTAAGTGAAACAATGCATGAAATTATTTTACATTACAGGTCACATCATTCGAGAGTCGGAAAATGCAATTCGCCACTTTTAACATAGCATTGCTTGTTATATGAGAGAACTTTGACATTTACCTTAACCTATAAAGATACGACCTGTTGGTACCGTGTTCTTCACATAGCAAAACACAGACAATTTTCGAATATAACTTAGCTGAACAAACTTCAAATAACACTGTAATATGCTTGGCATATTTATAATATTCGTACTCAATCAGTAATGCACAATTAATCGAACTATTTTCACGATGCACAATGCTTTGTAATGGTACTATTCATCATTTCATAGGGCAGAGAGGCGAACCTAGCGGCAGAAATTGTCATGACTCACAGAGACCTACTCTCGATCGTGCTATGCGCCAGCTTGTGTAATCCCGTAAGCAACGGTTATAATCAACGAGTTAGATACTATAGAGAGGCTAAAGACCTCTGATAAGCGCTCCCTGCGGAGGCCAACAGTACTATGGATCGTTCCCTAAAAAACATGGCGGTCTATAGCACCGCCAGCCTCCGCAAGGAGTGCTTATCAAAGGTACACTGCAACGAGTTGGTACATGTATTATATTTTTCAGATACATCAATATTTAATTTAAACATTTCGCTATAGGTTTTGTAAAAAGCTGATTTATAAATGAAAAAGTAATAATTAAGACTTTGAAATTTCCAAAAATGTCTCATTCCCTCGGATTTAAATGAAATGTACCGTAAATCATAATATTCGTTGCTGGATAATTAAGCCCTCTCAATACAGGTACCATTGCCGCAGAGAATTATAAGATAAGACGGACTGAGCATAAGCGAAATATCTGTATTAATAAGTTTGACCATCAAGAGTTTAGTATTTATTGTGTTTATAGGGCCTACTCCAATTTTCTTTTATTAATGCGTAGGGCTCTTTTTGTTAACAAAGAGGAAAGTTTGCACTTGCATCACAAACAATTTGTCATTATTGTTCAAAATAATGTAAGAACAGTTTATTCTGCAAAAGCCTCTGCTTAGTTGTGAGACACGTGTGAGATCAATGCTTGTTTCAAATTATATTAGACTACACGATGTCTCCATCAGACAATATTAGTTTCAAATTATATTAGACTACACGATGTCTCCATCACGCGACAATATTTGTTTCAAATTATATTAGACTACACGATGTCTCCATCACGCGACAATATTTGTTTCAAACTATATTAGACTACACGATGTCTCCATCACGCGAAAAGAAGTGTACCTAGCTGTGGCTCCTGATGTTTCTGATAACAATGTTAATCGTAAGTATCTTATCGTTTCAATAAATGTGGTGAGTTATGATCAAGAGTAACTTTCTATTAGTGTCATTCTTTAATTATTATGTTGCATGCTAAGAGGTTATTTGTAGTTTTAATAATTGCAGTTTTCAAAAAGTTCTCTGTGTTAATTCCAATTTCAAATTAATTTTTCTCAATAACTTAATTACTGGATATTTTTTTAATTTTCGCCACTATCTTTCCTATATTTTACTCCTATTAGTTACATACGTCGTCTCTCTTGAAATCACCTGGTGAGCACTGAATTACATGATTTCATATTAGGTTAGATTAGCTGTAAGGTAATTAAATTTGTGACGAAGTCAATTTTTTATTTTTCTTCTGCCGATTAAATTCATCCGTCTTTAGGTGCTTTGCTTTGGTTGCATCGAGTATAGCTTGCCATTTAATATCTGGGCTATATTTAGTGAAACTAATAAAACATAGGCCTACAGCTGTTATAAAACGTAAAGTTTTGTGTGTATTTTACTTTTTACTTATTAACATAGTCTTAATATGTAACTCAATTCACAATAATACTAACTTCATCACAGTCATTTCCTACAACATCCGAGCCACGCCCCTTTGTTTTCACTAACCGAAACATGGCGGACCAATGTTCAATTGTCTTCAACTTTCTGAGATCTTTGTCCTCTCTATAGTATCTAACTCGTTGGTTATAATATTATTTCCAGTGACTTATACAGAATGATGAGTGAGTTATTTGTTCCAAAATGTTACTCTTTTCATTTGTGAACACTGAAGACTGTTTTGAAAGCTTAATTGTTTAGTGTTGAAATAAATAATTAAGGTTAAGATCTTTGTGTTACGCGCTTATGGGCTCAAGATATGTGCGCTGACAATATACATCAAGAGGTCACGCAGTGAAGTGAAAGGGAAATTGTTTCGTGTTCATTGTCGCAATGCATCAAATATGGAAACAAATTGTTGTATAATCGACAAATTGAAGGTAGGAGCTTCCAGACTTTAACGTAATTAAAGCAGGTCCTTCAAAACCAGTACTGAATATCACAACGAACATAAAAAGTGTGTAAGACATTTTAATGTAAAGATTTATGAAAGTGAGTCGTGGCTGTGAGGTTGTAAGACTTTAAACAAACTGTTTTACTGGTCTTGTCTTCTCTTTTCTAATGAAAGTCCGTTTGAAATACCAATGGCTATGAAGATTAATATTGATAAGGCAGCCAAACATAACTATTTTTGTAACCATATAGTATTTGAAAAAAAAAAAACGACTAAAAATGTTCGGGAAACTCCAAGGAGTGCCACCGGCGTAACTCTGTCGGCTAAGGTGCTTGCTTGCCGATCCAGAGTTGCAATCGGGCGTGGGTTCGATTCCTGCTTGCGCTGATTACCTGGTTGGGATTTTTCCGAGTTTTCCCCAACCGTAAGGTAAATGTCAGGTAATCTACGGCGAATCCTCGGCTTCATCTCGCCAAATATCATTTCACTATCACCAACTTCATCAACGCTAAATAACCTCGTAGTTGATACAGCGTCGTTATATAACCAAGTAAAAAAACTTCAAAGGATAGTAAACGTGAGTTTATTAATTTTATTTTTACTGCATAGTCCTAAACTAAGTTTATTAAAACACTTTTCAGTGTGTCTATTATTTGTCGATGTTTTACTAGGTGCGTAATATACATGTAAATTTGTATTAGCAAGGAAGATATATGCAGTGTTTATACTACATGATACAATTGTATTCGGTATATACGCTATGCTGGATACAGATATGGAAAATTCCATTTTCAAACTATATTAACTGGGTTACATACCCCAGTCTGAAAACCAGGCTACGCCACTGCATGAGACTGCAGAAATATTATTGCAAAAACTAGAATTTGCTTGCCTGTCCCTTAGGTTTGACTCTCGATATTTATGTAAGTAGCCTACACAATGATAATTAACAGTACTGTGTCACCAACAGTTCACTCATATACAGCTTAGGACAAAAAACGTGCTGGTCTTGAACTTCGAAAATTTGTCTATCTCAACTTCGAATTTGTTTCCAGTCGGGTTTAAATGTGAGCGGTTTTGTGGGAAATTGAGTCTAACCTTTTATATTTATTTCAAATTTAAGGTTTGTTCCTTTATGATATGTTATTGTCGGACCATCGGATCTGTGCCCCTTCAGCGCTGTCGTCGTTCTTGAATATGTTAACGCCTGTACTCACTCCATTCCACCCGCTTTCTTCCCATCACGTCAAACAGCAGGCCACGAACCTTGCCGAATAGGGATGTTGCCAAACTTCCGTCAAACGGTGTCATAAATAACTGGTCCTCCATGCTACAATATAATTTCTTTCAATCAAAATACCAGTGGCGTAGCGTCAATGTAAGTTAAAGCTTAGCTTCCCAATTAATAATTTTCATAATAAACCTGCAGTTTATGGAGAAAATTATTTATTAATTTTAATAGAATTTATATTTACGCGTTAAATATTGTGATGCGGCAGCTCAGGTTATTGTGATGCAGCAGCAAACAAGAAGCCTGCACACACCAGCTTCCAAGCAGACCGGTTTCTTCTGTGTAATCCACCCGCAGATTTTTCCATCCCTTTTAAACTACCTAGTCGCAAGGCTCGCAAAGAAGCTAGCTTTAACATTTAAAATAAGTAGTTTCCTGAGTTATCCCTTTTCGTCAGTTGTGTTCAGTTGAAGTGTTAGTGTGCATTGTGGCTGATATAATAAATAATGAGCGAAATAACAGTTCCTGACACTAATTTACTTGAATTTTTTTAGGACAATTGTATTATCAAGACTGACTTACGAACAAAAGTGTGATAAAAAAATGACCCACTCCTTGCTGTCAATGAAGGACACAACCAAAGGCAGACGCATACTTACGTAATGATACTAATATTGTGATTTCTCTAAGTATGACAGGGAGTGAGCTAATGTTATACGTATACGTGTCTATTTGTTAGAGATATGTGTAAACCGTGAAATCATATTTTACTACGTATCATTTGAGGTCATGCCTTATTGGTGTTACTTTTACGATGTTCAACCAATCTTCGACTGCTGACTTGAAATTGACTACTATTTATTTTAAGACTGTATTTTTGTAATACATTTTCTCATATTGCATGAAAGACAACTTGAGTTAGCTTCCCTGCTCAAAATTTCATGCTACGCCACTGCAAAATACATCTTGTATTTCTACAATTTTTAAACCTAAATCCCATGTCTCGAATCACTTTCCGTAGCGTTTCTCCAACCTTGGAAATTATTGTTTCTCTCGCTGCCTTCAGTAATTTCTTCAATGTCGGAACTTCTTTCTGCACGGTATAAAATTCTTGTATCTTTCTTCTTAAAATACATTGGTTCATATCATCTACAAGAATTAAAGGTTCCTTGGTCTGTTCTTCCTGGTGATTCTAGCTTTTCATTTCCTGCACAGACTCCCTCTTCTGATTTTCTTTATTAGGCGCTTTGACCTGCCTATATAAATTACATAAAATGTTGTATTAGTATTAGTTAAGTAACTAATTTCAATACATAATCAATTGAAATAAAATAAGCCTCACGTGTGATCGCAGCTGCTCTTTTCGTTGCCTTATTTATAGGAAAGAGATATTGACCTGTTTGTTTTCTCTTCATCGCAAAATGCTATTACGTACTTGCCAATAATATTTCTTTCGCCACTCCTTGCTACAGTGTTCATGTTGATTGAGAACACTGGACTGCAAGTGCAAATAAACAGTCCTGCAAAGAAAGCTAAAATTGTGAATAGTGGAGGAGAGAAAGGGAGAGATAGGAATGCAGGGAGAGAAATGAATTACCGAGGCTGAGAAGGATTAGGGTTCAGTTCGCATATCTTACGGGGCACAGATCCGATGGTCCGACAGTAATTATGCATTTAGTCATTTATTCCTGAAATTTACATGGGTCATTCAATAATTAGTGGCAACATTTGAATTAACAACAAAGAAAACATTGTTGCAGTGCTCAGAAGTAATCTCCTGCAACACGAAGAACCCCGCCTCCTCTCCTCAGGAGATGACGGATGCATCCACAGCTTCAACGTACTAATCTTCCAACAGACTGCTCTACAGATGTTATAATTGCCTGTCTGGTTCCAAAGCGAACTCCTCTAAGTGGTAATTTCATTTTCGCGAGAAGGTCAAAATGACATGGGCTGATATCTGGGGAGTATGGAGGATGCTTCAAGAATTTCCCAGTTCCATCTGCGAAATAAATTAACCACAGGGGCAGCTATGTGAGAGCGAGCACCATCATGTAGCACAATAGAATGAGAATTCAGGAGATTTGGACGTTTACTGCGCACCGCTGGTCGTAAATGGAGTTCAGAAAGTAACTGTAATATGCATCATTCACATGATTTCCTGCCAGGAACTGAATGAGTGACAAGGACCCGTCAAAATCATAAGCAACAATGAACATGACTTTAAGTGGGTCCTGTTCTTGCCGATACTTTTGGCCAGTCATCATTTGATTGTCTTTCAATTTTGGTTTCGAACCCAGATTTTAACTAAAGTTATGATACTCGAAGGAAAGGCTCGCCTTCGTCCATAGCGTTCTAAGTGCAATCTCGCTTTTTCCATTCTCTGCAAATGCTTTCCTCTTTAAGATTGTGTGGAACCCACCGATCGCACATTTGCCTTATCTTTAACTTCTTCTTAAATATGTCTGTGAAGAATCATACCAGGAGCAATTCCAGCTTCCCCTTGCTAGTTCAGTAAAAGTCCAACAACGGTGTTCTTCCAGCGTTCACATGCACGTCATCGCTTGCCGATTGCTGTCTGCCAGCTTCACGTTTTTGATTAACATCTTCCCTCCTGTTGCAAAATGCATGTGCCCACCTATACTAAAAGCCAGGTTATGGACAGACGAAACAGGAAGTAGTTGGAATGGCGAGAGGAAAGTGCGGGTTAGAGGGGTAGCCTGTGCAGTGATGACACGTTGAGTGTGGGGGATGGAGGGAGAACGAGAACCGAGCTTTTCATTGGACCTCGCGTGAAAATGTCTGCTAACGAAAATCTGGCAACGGAATCATGGAGACAGTGTAGCCAGTTCATTTGCAGTACCACGTGCATTACGAGTCGCATTTCGTACCAGCGTCATTAGCTCGTGCTTTCTTAAAAACAGTAATTTTAATTACTAATATTGTTGATAGTGTTATCGAGAACTATAGACAGTAGTTATTTTAAACATATCGGTGACAAACGCTGAACATGCTTTGAATCTCGCGCCACTATGTGGCAACAGAGCTCAGAAAGAGACCAACAGAATGTTGCTTCCGGTTTAGTCGGTTCATAACCTGGCTTTAGTATAGCCACGGTACGATATGGTGAAGTCTCTCTACCACAAGCATCCAGTAATGCTGTATGGCATTGTTGAGCATTCTTGCCTCTTGCAATCTGAATTTTAATGAAGCATCTTTGTTCATATTTGCTAAACATTTTAGAACACTACAGATAACAGTCTACAAATTAAATTTAATAACAATAATATCTTATAAATGAGATTATTGTCTTCTAATCTCACAGATAACACACATCAGATGCTCTTCTTTCTCATTGTTATTTATCAGCCTGCATCATTTACCGCTGATAGCGCCACATACAAATATTGTTGCCACTAATTATTGAATGACCCATGTATTATTATTATTATTATTATTATTATTATTATTATTATTATTATTATTATTATCTGAAAGAGACACAAAGTTAGAATTTATAAAACATATTACCGGTTGTTCTATATGCTTGTGAAACTTGGACTCTCACTTTGAGAGAGGAACAGAGGTTAAGGGTGTTCGAGAATAAGGTGCTTAGGAAAATATCTTGGGCTAAAGGGGATGAAGTTACAGGAGAATGGAGAAAGTTACACAACACAGAACTGCACGCATTGTATTCTTCACCTGACATAATTAGGAACATTGCATCCAGATGTTTGAGATGAGCAGGGCATTTTAGCACGTTTGGGTGAATTCAGAAATGGATATAGAGTATTGGAAGACCTGAGGAAAAAGGACCTTTGGGGATGTCGAGACGTAGATGGGAGGATAATATTAAAATGGATTTGAGAGAGGTGGGATATGATGGTAGTACTGGATTAATCTTGCTCAGGATAGGGGCCAATGGTGGAGGCTTATGTGAGGCGGCAATGAACCTCCGGGTTTAACTTTATGAGATAAACGTAACTTTAGTTTTGCGTGATAAACTAAATACTGAACGGAAGTTTTATGTTTCTTTATTATTTATCTTTGAATAGTCAAGTAATTAAGTTTTGTCTTCTAATTGCATCAACATAATTTACCACTCTCTTTCCTACAGCCAGCTCGCACTATGACGTTGTCGGCTTGACATAGTTCACATGTTTCTCAATAGATGACACTGCAATGCACATTCGGATCGATTCGTATTTACTGGAAACTTGCCCTGATTCTGGAGAGCAGCTTCATGCCACAGCAAATTTAACATAGCATTTAAAATATGTAAATATTATATTTCTGTTTTCCCTCTTATGTAGTAAAACATTTATTAAAATCACAACGGAAACTTTTTATTTTTATTTTTAGTTTTCTTAACATACTGTTTCATAACAATTTCATAAAATAATCATAAAAAATGTAGATGCATTACTACTTCATATATTGACAGTAGTAAAATCTAAAATCCTACATTGAGGTTATGTTTAAAGTTCTAGACCAGGGACCGTCAAGTGACTACACTCTCGTGCGTACGTACAAACCCTCAAGCCCTGACGTACGGCTGCGGGCAAGGGTAGCTGCTTCCACAGTGGCGGAGCTAAGAACTGGTATGTGAAGCAAATTTGTGACAAGAATGTAAATTAATTTCAGCTTTTAATTGAAGCACGCTTTCACTGTTAATTGCACTATACTGAAAAACAGTACTCTATACAATTTTGTACAGTTAACTATATACGAAACAAATTTTTGCATGTTTGCACAATAATGAAACAAAAAAAAAAATACACTTTTATACAGATTAATATACTGTTTGTCTTCTTCTCATTGCTATACAATTCAATTAACAAAATAAAACAACAGTACAAACGTTGTCATTCAAATACAATTCTCTAATAATAGTACT
Source organism: Periplaneta americana (assembly GCA_025594305.2). Lineage (NCBI taxonomy): Eukaryota > Metazoa > Arthropoda > Insecta > Blattodea > Blattidae > Periplaneta > Periplaneta americana. Next base: position 1,894,654 of record JAJSOF020000041.1, read on the forward strand.
TTTTCTTAAACAACAGAGATCCGCTGCGATTTTTGCAGTTTTCTGTTAGTAAGCAGCTATTTAATTCTCGGAGCTATTGTTTTAGTACCAGCCAATCGCAAACATGCTTTCAATTGTTCATCACTTAGTTTTTCTGTGACGTGACTTTGTAAACTTCATTAAACAAAACAGTGTTTCACGCATACGTAGGTTGTCCCGAACATTTACAACGTTCTTGCAGCAAGATTGTACTGTTTAGGAAACCTTTCTCGTGGAAAACAAGTATAGAAATGGTTAATACTTTTCTGTTTTGATACTTATCCTTTAGCTTAATATCCTTTGTAAATCAAGTATTTCTAATTGTAGTTCAGCAGGAATATCCAGGACACTCACTGAAAAAGATATTGCAAATATCTTAAATTGTTGTTCAAGATCTCTAATATCCTCAAATCTACGTTCGAAACTTCGCACAATTGTTGCATTATTCTTATATATTCTTTCATGTCCAAGGCTTCTAACAGGTTTCCCATGTACATCCATAAATAAGGCAGTTTCATTTCTAAGTGCGAGAAAACGTTCCAGAATTTTTCGACTTCACCACCTTACCTCGGTATGGTAACAACGATTGAGTTACCAAACATACCGTTCCCCTTATCTTCTCTTTAAGGCCTATTCATAATCCACCTTCTTTGGTTCTTCTAAATGAACAAGTTACATGGCTCTCTAGTCAAGAAGCTGTCAAATATTTGGGAATATTATTAGACACGAAACTTACATGGAATGCCCACATAACTCGCATTGTTACACTAACCTCTTCTAGAATTCGAAAATTATACCCTTTAGTTAATAGACGTTCACAAATTGGATTGGACTGTTCAATGCTACTCTACACCTCGCTTGTACGACCTCTTTTAACTTATGCAGCGCCAGTGTGAGGGACAGCAAATAAGACACACATGCATCGCCTACAAGTTCTCCAGAACAAGTTCCTGCGTACTGCAACAAGTGCCCCCTGGTTTGTAAGAAATCAACAACTGCATCAAGAATTGGGAATTCTTCCACTAGAACAGTACATCCATTCAACGTCAAAATCTTTCTTCAACAAACTTCCTGGCGTTCCTGGAGCTGTGACATATAACATTGGAGCAAGATCTTGTCAGCCATCTAGACTTAAAAGGAAACTACCTCAAGACATCTTTCTCAGCGATACTGATGACTCTTCCTAAATTTAACACAGAAAATCATCATCATATTTTTATTCTCACAATTCACAAAAATGATTAATTAATTAACTAATTTAAATTACTTGGAGGAGCCTTTACAGCCAACCTCATTATAATATTATTCTGCATGGGATATTCCATAATTTAACAGTGGTCTGTATAGCAAGTTTGCTGGTCTACCAATAAATTAAAAAAACCGTTCCCCTTGGTGAGGCTCTCTTGGCGACATTTATTGTGCACACAATGTTAGCATTGGTGCGTTTCGTGTTTGATTCTCTGTCGATTTTTGTATTGTTTTCTTACCTTCGTGTCAATTGTCAATGAATGTTTTAACGTCAGCCATCTTAACGTCAATTGCTAGCTTCCATCAGCTGGCAGCATGGTAGTCCATATTGGCAACATGGCACTGTAGTTCCAAGCTCGGCCGCTTAACTGTCATGTCCCATCTTTAAAAAAACAAGTGTAACTTACTCTTTCCAATAGAGTCTCCCTCTCCATCTACTTGCACGATTGTATTTGATTTCATTTTATTAATACGATTATCAACCAGTAGTTTATCAAAGAATACATATTGCTTTGCTTTCTGATGTGATGTACACAGAGTGCAAATGGACCGATGCACCATTATTTAAGAGGAGATTCCACATGTTGAATATAACAAAACTCTTATTATACATTTCCTTTGATCAAGCACCGTTAAGCAGGACAAATATAAGTCTTTGCCCAATGTTTACAGCGCTCTATTGTGGTAACGCCCCAGAGAAATGGTTACTATACAAGCAGGTGATAAAAGTAATCTGAACAGTGCGTGTCTTCCATTTTTTTTTTTTTTTTTTTGCAAATTAAACCGTTTAGATATGAATTTACTTATTGGCTTTTAAGGAACCCGGAGGTTCATTGCCGCCCTCACATAAGCCCGCCATTGGTCCCTATCCTGAGCAAGATTAATCCAGTCTCTACCATCATATCCTTCTTCTTCTTCTTTGGCACTACGGCCCTTGTAGTCTAGCCTTGGCCTCCCTTAGGATCTTGGTCCATTCCTGTCCAACCAGAGCCTTTGCCTCCATCTTCTCACGCCTAGAGTCCTTAAATCGTCCTCCACTCCATCCAACCATCTTAGTTTCTGTCTGCCAATATTACGCCTGCCTTCTGGTTTTGTGTTTAGAATCTTTTTGGTATTCTCTGATCATTCATCCTGATTACATGTCCTAACCATTCCAACCTACGGGCTTTGATTTCAGCAACAATATCTGGAGATTTATATTGAGTTTTCAGTTCTGTATTATATCTAATTCTCCAGTGCCCATTCTCATGTTTAGGACCATAGATTTTCCTTAGAATTTTCCTTTCCCATGTCATCAGTTGTTCCATTTTCTTCGACAGAATCCAAGTTTCACTGCCATAAAGCACAATTGGTCTTACGACTGTTTGATATAATGTAAGTTTTGCTTTTTACTTATGCATCTTGCTCTCAAAGTTTTGTTAAGGGCTCTCAGGCATCTATTTCCCCCAGCAATTTTTCCTCATATCCGCATCTGCAGTGTTTTCTTGGGTAATTAGAACTCCACCATCATATCCTACCTCCATAAAATCCATTTTAAAATTATCTTCCCATCTACGTCTCAGCCTCCCCAAAGGTCTTTTGCCCTCCGGCCTCCCAACTAACACTCTATATGCATTTCTGGATTTGCCCATACGTGCTACATGTCCTGCCCATCTCAAACGCCTGGATTTTATGGTCCTAATTATGTCAGGTGAAGAATACAATGCGTGCAGCTCTGCGTTGTGTAACTTTATCGATTCTCCTATAACTTCATCCCACTTAGCCCCAAATATTTTCCTAAGAACCTTATTCTCAAACACCCTTAATCTCTGTTCCTCTCTCAAAGTGAGTCAAGTTTCACAACCATACAGAACAACCGGTAATATAACTGTTTTATAAATTCTAACGTTCAGATTTTTTTTGACAGAAGACTAGATGACAAAAAAGCTTCTCAACAGAATAATAACAGGCATTTCCCATATTTATTCTGCGTTTAATTTCCTCTCGAGTGTCATTTATGTTTGTTACTGTTGCTCCAAGATATTTGAATTTTTCAAATTAAATAATTGCGAAAATCGCTAAAATAAATCTTGCAACGCAGCGCACTGTCTCATGTCAACGACTGAGTACAGAAGAGGAGAGGGGAAGGTAAGGAGTGTAGGACGCACTTACTAGGTTTATTTGGTAACACTGCAGTGGGCGCGATGTTGCCAAATGCTTCATAACATAACGATTTCCTCTGAAACGGTGAATGTTAGAAAAAGACATTTAAATTTTCAGATCTCTTCTCTTGATCTATTGCCAGTTTCATTTTGGTGCAGAGATTACCATCCATTCTGTGTATGACTGTGTTTATTGTGCCTTTTTATTTGCATTGTAAGTATTTTTTATATCACTGCAAGGAATGCAGGCTCATCTCTATTTCAGTACACTAGTAAGTGATTACATTTGTCTAATTTTGTCGATAGTAGTTCAAAATAAATTGTAACTAGCAATATCATTCCCAACATAAAAAAAGTAAAAAAAATTTTCACGAAACTTAAAAAAAAAAAAAAAAAAAAAAAATGAATAAGAAAGAATATGTGTTACGATTTTGAGCATATGTAAATATATTTTTATCCTATTATTCATATAACGAAGCCTAGCGATATTTGTTTCCTTACATAAATGCCGATTATATGTTATGTGAATTAATAAAACAGTTCAGACAGAACGCTACTTAATGCTAAAGAGCAAGGACTGTTTAAAATGTAGGCGAAATCCTTGTAATGCGGGAGTGGTGATAGTATTCTTTTTTATTTTATTGGGTTATTTTACGACGCTGTATCAACATCTAGGTTATTTAGCGTCTGAATGAACTGAAGGTGATAATGCCGGTGAAATGAGTCCGGGGTCAGCACCGAAAGTTACCCAGCATTTGCTCGTATTGGGTTGAGGCAAACCCCAGAAAAAACCTCAACCAGGTAACTTACCCCAACCGGGATTCGAACCCGTGCCGCCTGATTTCGCGGCCAGACGCGTAACCGCTACTCCACATTAGCATTAATTTGTACATGTGTATCAGTTTTAACATAATTCATAATGCAGCTCTTCGCTTGTTTCATTCTCTTGAACAGAAACAACCCAGAACTCACCACGTGGAGGTGGCTGCATGTCGAGTTCCGCCCTGCCCATCAACCTCCTACCATGTGGACAGCGCATCTTATTATTCAGTTTGTTTTTAAGTATTATCAGTAAGCTTTCTCATTTCTTTCCCAAAATCATTTTACTTTTTCTTTCTTTCTTTTTTTCTTTCTTTCCTTTTCTTTCCTTCTTTCTTTCCTTTTTTATTTTCTTTCCTTCTCTTTTCTTTCTTTCTTTCCTTTTCTTTTCTTTCTCTCTTTCTTTATTTCTTTCTTTCCTTTCCTTTTCTTTCCTTTTCTTTTATTTCTTTCTTTCCTCTTCTTTTCTTTCTTTCCTTTTCTTTTCTTTCCATTCCTTTTCTTTCTTTCTTTCTTTCTTTATTTCTTTCTTTCTTTCTTTCTTTCTTACCTTTTCTTTTCTTTTCTTTCCTTTTCTTTCTTCTTTCTTTCCTTTTCTTTTCTTTCCTACTCTTTTGTTTCTTTCTTTCCTTTTCTTTTATTTTCTTTCCTTTTGTTTTCTTTCTTTCTTTCCCTTTCTTTTCTTTCCTTTTCTTTTCTTTCTCTCTTTCTTTCCTTTTCTCATCTTTTATTTGCTTCTCTTTCCTTTCTTTCTATCTATCCTTTTCTTTTCTTTCTTTCCTTTTCTTTCCTTTTTCTTTGTTTCTTTCTTTTATTTTCTTTCCTTTTCTTTCCTTTTCTCTTCTTTTCTTTCCTTCTCTTTTCTTTCTCTCTTTCTTTCTATCCATTACTTTTCTTTCCTTTTCTTTTCTTTCTTTCTTTCTTTCTTTCCATTTCTTTTCTTTCCGTTTCTTTCTTTTCTTTTACTTTCTTTTCTTTTCTTTCTTTCTTCTTTCTTTCTTTCTTTCTTTCTTTTCTTTTCTATTCTTTTCTTTTCTTTCCTTTTCTTTCTTTCTTCTTCCTTTCTTTCCTTTTTTTCTTTCTTTCTTTTCTTTTCTTTTCTTTCTTTCTTTTCTTTTCTTTCCTTCTCTTTCTTTCTTTCCTTTTCTTTTCTTTTCTTTTCATTTTTCTTTCCTTCTTTCTTTCTTTCTTCCATTCTTTCATTTTCTTTTCTTTCCTTTTCTCTCTTTTCTTTTCCTTTCATATTCTTTTCTTTCCTTCTCTTTTCTTTCTTACCTTTTATTTTCTTTCTTTCTTTCCTTTTTCCTTTCCTTTTCTATCCTTTTTCTTTCTTTCCTTTCCTTTTCTTTCCTTTTCTTTCTTTAATTTCTTTTCTTTTCTTTCCTTTTCTTTTCTTTCCTTTTTATTTTCTTTCTTTTCTTTTCTTCCTTTCCTTTTATATCCTTTTCTTTTTCTTTCTTTTCTTTCCTTTTCTTCCTTTCTTTCTTTTCTTTTATTTTCTTTTCTTTCCTTTTCTTTCCATTTCTTTTCTTTCTTTCCTTTTCTTTTCTTTTCTTTCCTTCGCTTTCTTTCTTTCCTTTTCTTTCTTTTCTTTTCTTTCCTTTTCCTTTCTTTTCTTTCCTTCTCTTTTCTTTCTTTCTTTCTTTCTTTTCTTTTCTTTCCTTTTCTTTCTTTCTAAATTTTTCTTTCTTCTCTAATCTTTTCTTTTCTTTCTCTCTCTCCTTTTCTTTTCTTTTCTTTCTCTCTCTCCTTTTCTTTTCTTGCCTTTCCTTTTCTTTCTTTCATTTTCTTTTCTTTCCTTTTCTTTCTTTCCTTTTCTTTTCTTTTCTTTCTTTCTTTCTTTCCTTTCCATTTCTTTTCCTTTTTTCTTTCTTTCTTCCTTTCATTTCTTTTCTTTCCCTTCCTTTTCTTTTTCATTTTCTTTTCTTTCTTTTCTTTTCTTTCTTTTCTTTTCTTGTCTTTCCTTTTATTTTCTTTCTTGTCTTTCCTTTTATTTTCTTTCTTTCTTTCCTTTTTTTCCTTTCCTTTTCTATCCTTTCTTTTTTCTTCCTTTCATTTTCTTTTCTTTCCTTTCCTTTTTTTTTTCTTTTCTTTTACTTTTCTTTTCCTTCTTTCCTTTTCTTTTCTTTCCTTTTATTTTCTTTCTCTCTTCCTTTCTTTCATTCTTTGTTTCTTTCTTTTCTTTCCTTTTCTTTTATTTCCCTTTCTTTTCTTTTCTTTCTTTCTTTCCTTTTCTTTCTTTCCTTTTCTTTTCTTTTCTTTCTTTCTTTCCTTTTCTTTTCTTTTCATTTTCTTTCTTTCTTTCTTACATTCATTTTCTTTTCTTCCTTTTCCTTTTCTTTTTTCATTTTCTTTTCTTTCCTTTTCTTTTCTTTCTTTCCTTTTCTTTCCTTTTATTTTCTTTCTTTCTTTCCTTTTGTTTTCTTTCCTTTTCTTTCTTTCTTTCTTTCTTTTCTTTTCTTTTCTTTCCTTTTCTTTCCATTTCTTTTCATTCTTTTTCCTTCTCTTTTCTTTCTTTCTTTCTTTTCTTTTCCTTTCTTTCCTTTTCTTTCTTTCTATATTTCTTTTCTTTCTTTCTCTTCTTTTCTTTCTTTCTCTTCTTTTCTTTCTTTCCTTTCCTTTTCTTTTATTTCTTTCTTTCCTTTTCTTTTCTTTCCTTCTCTTTTCTTTCTTTCTTTCCTTTTCTTCTTTTCTTTTTTTCCTTTCTTTCTTTCTTTTCTTTTCTTTCCTTTTTTTTTCTTTCTTTCCTTTTCTTTTTCTTTCTTTCTTTCCTTTTCTTTCTTTCTTTCATTTTCTTTCTTTCCTTTTCTTTTCTTTTCTATCCTTTCTTCCTTTATTTTCTTTCCTTTTATTTTATTTCTTTCTTTCCTTTTCTTTCCTTTCATTTCCTTTTCTTTCCTTTTCTTTCTTTCTTCCTTTCGTTTTCTTTTCTTTTCTTTCCTTTTCTTTTCTCACTTTCCTTTTTGTTTTCTATTCTTTCTTTCTTTTCTTTCCTTTTCTTTTCTTCTCATTTCTTTCTTTTTATTTTCTTTTCTTTTCTGCTTTACTTTCCTTTTCCTTCATTTTGCTTTTTCTTTTTTCTACATTACTTTTCGTTTCTTTTTATCTTTGCTTCTTTTACTTCCCTTATATATTATTTTTTCTTATTCTTGTCTTATCTCTTTTACTTTTCCATCTTTTTCCTTTTTAGTTTTCATTTACATAGATTTCTCAGAAAATAAACCTAATGCTTACTTACTTACTTACTGGCTTTAAGGAACCCAGAGGTTCATTGCCGCCCTCATAAACCCGCCATCGGTCCCTATTCTGAGCAAGATTAATCCAGTCTCTATCATCATATCCCACCTCCCTCAAATCCATTTTAATATTATCTTCCCATCTACGTCTCGGCCTCCCCAAAGGTATTTTTCCCTCTGGCCTCTAACTAACACTCTATATGCATTTCGGGATTCGCTCATACGTGCTACATGCCCTGCCCATCTCAAACATCTCGATTTAAGTGTTAAGTGTTATGTTTTGTTTAACGACGCTCGCAACTGCAGAGGTTATATCAGAGAATGTGCCGGAATTTTGTCCTCCAGGAGTTCTTTTACACGCCAGTAAATCTATTGACATGAGCGTGTCGTATTTAACACACTTAAATGCCATCGACCTGGGCCGGGATCGAACCCGCAACCTTGGACATAGAAGACCAGCGCTATACCAACTCGCCAACCAGGTCGACTCTCGATTTAATGTTCCTAATTATGTCAGGTGAAGAATACCAAGTGTGCAGTTCTGTGTTGTGTAACTTTCTCCATTCTCCTGTAACTTCATCCCTCTTAGCCCCAAATATTTTCCTAAGCACCTTATTCTCAAACACTCTTAAACTGTGTTCCTCTCTCAAAGTGAGAGTCCAAGTTTCACAACCATACAGAACAGCCGGTAATATAACTGCAGAGTCCTTTTGTCAGATGCGTTTCCAATTCACTGTGGGCTAAAGCAAGGAGATGCACTATCACGTTTACATTTCAACTTTGCTCTAGAATGTGCCATTAGGAAAGTCCAGGATAACAGAGAGTGTTTGGAATTGAACGGGTTACATCAGCTTCTTGTCTATGCGGATGACGTGAATATGTTGGAGAAAATCCACAAACTATTAGGAGAAACACGGAAATTCTACTTGAAGCAAGTAAATAGGTAGGTTTGGAAGTAAATCCCGAAAAGACAAAATATATGATTATATGTCGTGACGAAAATATTGTACGAAATGGAAATATAAAAACTGGAAATTTACCCTTTGAAGAGGTGGAAAAATTTAAATACCTGGAGCAACAGTAACAAATATAAATGACACTCGGGAGGAAATTAAACGCAGAATAAATATGAGAAATGCGTGTTATTATTCGGTTGAGAAGCTTTTATCATCCAGTCTGCTGTCAAAAAATCTGAAAGTTAGAATTTATAAAACAGTTATATTACCGGTTGTTCTGTATGGTTGTGAAACTTGGACTCTCACTCTGAGAGAGGACACAGTTTAAGGGTATTTGATAATAAGGTGCTTAGGAAAATATTTGGGGCTAAGAGGCATGAAGTTACAGGAGAATGGAGAAAGTTACACAACTATAAGAACTCCACGCATTGTATTCTTCACCTGACATAATTAGGAACATTAAATCCAGACGTTTGAGATAGGCAGGACACATAGCACGTATGGGCGAATCCAGAAATGCAGATAGAGTGTTAGTTGGGAGGCCGGAAGAAAAAGACCTTTGGGGAGGCCGAGATGTAAATGGGAGGATAATATTAAAATGGATTTGAGGAGGTGGGATATGATAGTAGAGACTAGATTAATCTTGTTCAGGATAGGGACCAAAGGCGGGCTTATGTAGAGGCGGCAATGAACCTCCGGGTTCATAAAAGCCAGTAAGTAAGTAAAGACAATAAATAAAGTTAAATTTAAACAGAAAAATGTCAAAACATTGATGGATGCAATACTTACAGATTTATTTCGCCTTGCAGATATATGTCGTAGCATCTTTTAACCAAAGGATATTGAGAAGGCAAATTTAATCTTCCTTCCAGTCCTTCCGGGTTTTGTTTGCTGTTGTTCCTTTTTTAAATTTACACCCTGTGATGATCAGTTGCCATTTAACAAGAACGTTATTTGCAAAATTATTGTTTGTGGACAACTTCAGTTGTGTATATTCATTTAAAGATGTAAACATTAAACGAAATCAATTCTGTCTTTCTAAACTTAAGCCTGATCACATACCTAATGAACGAAAGTTGACGATATGCCAGAGCAGACTATGTTACTAAGCAACAGAGGACAATATATTTAACAATAATAATATTGCAATGCCATTGTCTGCTATGTATTGTAGACTGCTGCATTTTGTATAGTTTAGTGGTAAGATAAAATGATTTACTCATAAGCAGAAAGATTGCAGGCTTGAGGATCACATCCATGACTGTTCAGGTGAAGCACATAACTAACATAATTGTGAACAGTATGATTGTTATTCATTCATGAAGAGACTCGTGAAATAATTGGTATTATCACTTAAATATCTATTATGCCGTAAGAAACTATTATTTTGACATTACTAATTATTAGGGGTAGGATTTTGATGAAATTGCATCTTTCTTCTAGCAAACCAGAAACATTGCTGCTTTAGTATTTATATATTATGTGATAAACTGAGAGTTTTAAAACATATTTGTTAGGACATTTTTATTTTTGCATTTTTGTCTCTTACAACTCATAAGAGCATTTTTTTGTTTGTTTTATTCGGTCATTTTGGGATATTCTCATTTTAATTTTAGCCATAATTCCCCATTAATAATGTAAAATATTATTTATTTCCTTTGGTATTTTCTCTACATATTTTGTCCATTAATACCCATTATATTAAACTCTTGGCCACGTGTTGGGCTTTTGTCGGAAAGGAGAGTTATTGCGTAACAACAGGCATCATAGAGTCCGTGGAGCTATCGCCTGTCTTCTTCGGAACAAGGGTTGGGAAGTTCATGAAGAGGTCCACTGCATTTCTGAACACGACTCTCACAGAAGAGCGGATATAATAGCAATAAACAGGCAACAACAAAGGCTATTATCATAGATCCAACTATACGCATGGAGAGCGATCAAACCAAGCTCATCAGGTTGATCATGAAAAGAGGGCCGTTTATGAACCTTGTATTCCCTACCTTAGTGCCAAGTATAACATCCCTCTCTTCAATTGGTCAGTGACAGGTTTATTTTTGTTGCTCAGGTTCTTTACAAAAATTTACATATAATTTGTTTTTAAAACAATTATCAATATCATATTTAAAATTAAAAAAATCGTCTCGCAAATTCTTAAAGATTCCCTGCAGATTATACAGTTTCATTTATACCACTCAGAAGGCCTTAATTAAGGATATGCTAATTTTAAATAAAATCTTTTATTTATGAGTATAATTTTATAGTCATCTTCTAAGATTTTATTTTATAATTGATAATTAATGGTGCTTAATTATTACATTTTATTTTTATAACAATATTCATATTTAATTGATTATATTTCTTTGCCGGACGATTTATTTCTCTCTCTCTCTCTCTCTCTCTCTCTATCATTTGAATCGTTTTCTACACAGATATTATCATTTTAACGTAGTACACCCTCACGTAATGGATAAGTCAAGCACCCCTTCAATATAGACTCCTCTATACCTGTTAGTTCCAGATAAGAGTGGCCTTGTGGTGGACTACATGGAAACTACATCAGGTAAAATAATTAATTAAAGTGTACCACTAGAAAAAATTATGTAAAATGAAATAAACTTGAATGTTGGTACTATAATTTAATTTAAGTACTAGTCTAAATATTAATATTCTAGTAAATAATTATGTAAGATCAATTTTAGGGCATTTTTGAAAGATTTTTAGGCCATAAATGCATTGTTTTAGGACATTTTTTTATTATTTATAGGTCATCAAAATCCTAGCTCTACTAATTATAAACAACACATCTGTTTAAACAAACTGAATAATATCAAAACTGTTGATTGAGAATGGCGTGGCTGTACAGTCTTAGAAAAGCGTTTTGTCGCACAGAATGCTTTGCAAGTCCCAGAAAGGAGGCAGTGCGCATGACGAAATAAAGCTAATTTTATTACCTCAGGTCGCGGCCTCTGATCTTGCATACTGTCTCGTTTCTGGGACTTATAAAGTATCTGTGTGATAAAACATTATGCTAAGGTTGTACAATATCATCAGTAAGCTGCGGATTTATGCCCATATGCCTATTTTAATCAACTTGGAGACCAAGCTTTTAGGTTACATATCATTTTAAGGCACTGTGGTAGTATATGCGTTCTATATTACTTACTTAATTACTTACAAATGGCTTTTAAGGAACCCGAAGGTTCATTGCCGCCCTCACATAAGCCCGCCATCGGTCCCTATCCTGTGCAAGATTAATCCAGTCTCTATCATCATACCTCAAATCCATTTCAATATTATTCTCCATCTACGTCTCGGCCTGCCTAAACGTCTTTTTCCCTCCGTCTCCCAACTAACACTCTATATGCATTTCTGGATTCGCCCATACGTGCTACATGCCCTGCCCATCTCAAACGTCTGGATTTTAAGTTCCTAATTATGTCAGGTGAAGAATACAATTCATGCAGTTCTGTGTTGTGTAACTTTCTCCATTCTCCTGTAACTTCATCCCTTAGCCCCAAATATTTTCCTAAGCACCTTATTCTCAAACACCCTTAACCTATGTTCCTCTCTCAGAGTGAGAGTCCAAGTTTCACAACCATACAGAACAACCGGTAATATATCTGTTTTATAAATTCTAACTTTCAGATTTTTGGACAGCAGACTGGATGTTAAGAGCTTCTCAACCGAATAATAACACGCATTTCCCATATTTATTCTGCGTTTAATTTCCTCCCGAGTGTCATTTATATTTATTACTGTAGCTCAAAGATATTTGAATTTTTCCACCTCTTCGAAGGATAAATCTCCAATTTTTATATTTCCATTTCGTACAATATTCTGGTCACAAGACATAATCATATACTTTGTCTTTTCGGGATTTACTTCCAAACCGATCGCTTTACTTGCTTCAGTAAAATTCCGTGTTTTCCCTAATCGTTTGTGTATTTTCTCGTAACATATTCATGTTATCTGCATAGACAAAGAAGCTGATGTAACCCGTTCAATTCAAACCCTCTCTGTTATCCTGAACTTTCCTAATGGCATATTCTAGACCGAAGTTAAAAGTAAAGGTGATAGTGCATCTCCTGCTTTAGTCCGCAGTGAATTGGAAAAGCATCAGATAGAAACTGAGCCTATACGGACTCTGCTGTATGTTTCACTGAGACACATTTTAATTAATCGAACTAGTTTCTTGGGAATACCAAATTCAATAAGAATAGCATATAATACTTCCCTCTTAACCGAGTCATATGCCTTTTTAAATATATGAATAACTGATGTACTGTACCCTTATACTCCATTTTTTCTCCATTATCTGTCGAATACAAAAAATCTGATCAATAGTCGAACTATTACGCCGAAAACCGCACTGATGATCCCCAATAATTTCATCTACGTACGGAGTTAATCTTCTCAAAGAATATTGGCCAAAATTTTGTACGTTAACGAAAGTGATATTCCTCGAAAGTTACCACAGTTGGTTTTGTCCCCCTTTTTAAAAATAGGTACAATTATGGGCTCCTTCCATTGTTCTGGTAGAATTTCCTTTTCCAAATAGCAAGTACAAGTTTATAAATTTCGCTATATAATGCACTTCCACCCTCTTGTATTAATTCTGCTGGAATTTGATCGATACCTGGTATCGATGCAGATTCTATAGTGCCTATAATTGCCTATTTCAGTAGTAAATGCCTATTTGCTTATAAATACCTAAAGTTGCCTAAATATCCGTATTAGGCCTATATATTATATTTGAATTTATTGATATTCTATCGATTTTTTTTTATCTGTAATTTGTTTCTTTTTATCCAGCAGCAAATATTATCCTGGAAAACCCAAAGCTAACATCTGATCTTACTTTCTTCAAGCAAACTTTGAAAAGCTGCCTGCTTACATAACGAAACTGGGAACGAGGAGTATTCCACTCCACGGTGCTGTGCAAGTTGTGAAGAAAGTAGAAACTATTCTTAAAGAAATACCAAACAGTGTGGGAGAAACAAAGAGAAATAAGTAGCCTATCTGAAAATTGTGAAAAGAAATCATGCTTGGGAGCAAGTGTTATTACTGACTGGAAATAACATTGACATTACTGCGTTCCCACTGGTTTGGTCCCCAGCTGAGATTGGATCCTGAGTATTGCCCCATCACGTCATGTGAAGTGGAAGGGGGAGTTTCTCTAATTTAAGAAAATTCTTACAGACAATAGACATCAGTTCTCATTACAATATTTGGTTGAATATTTAATTATTCATTGCCATAATGACATTACTATAGACAGTAGTGTATAATGCTACGCTATGGTCGTGTTAGCCGTTGAGAATTAAAAATTGTTAGTGCCTTTTTAAATGCCTATTTTAGAATTTTTGAATGCCTATTTTGCTTGCCTATTTCAACTGTTTTAGTGCCTAAAAATCCGCAGCAATCATTGTTATTATTATTATTATTATTATTATTATTATTATTATTATTATTATTATTATTATTATTATTATTATTATTATTATTATTATTATTATTATTATTATTATTATTATTATTATTATAACTCCACGACTGGTGCTGTTTGTACAGACGTGGACAAATTATTAGCAAAATTGAAGTTTTTTTATATACTTTTACAAAATATGATTCTTCAATTCAGACTACAGTTGACATTTTGCGTATTTCCAAATTATTAGCAAAATTGAAGATTTGTATTGTATATTTTTAGAAAATTTGACTCTTCAATTTGGACTACATTTGATATTTTTACATATTTCAAATTATTAGCAAAACTGAAGATTTTTATTATATATTTTTACCAAATTCAACTCTTCAATTTGGACTAGAGTTCACATTTTGAATATTTCCAAATTATTAGCAAAACTGAAGATTTTTATTTTATATTTTACAAAATTTGACTCTTCAATTTTGACTGCAGTTGACATTATTGCATATTTATAAATTTTTAGCAAAATTAAAGATTTTTATTATGTATTTTTACAAAATTTGGCTCTTCAATTTAAACTACAGTTGACATTTCTGCATATTTCTGTCTACTATAATGATGGAAATATGCAAAATTGTCAACTGTAGTCTAAATTGAAAAGTCAAATTTTGTAAACAAATTATCATAAAAATCGTCAATTTTGATAATAATTTGTCACGTCTGTATATGATCTGATATATTTTATTGTCAACAACCACAATATAGCTATGTTATGATGTGCCTCCACATTCCTGTATTTGGTCTACTATTACACTCTAATTACATTAGTCTACAATATTAATGAAATTCCAGACTGATATAGAAAATATTAACTCCAGAAAAGTTCATTTCCTCACTTTTGTTTTCAACATTTCTGATAGGCCTATGTTATTTCACCTTACAGGTCAAGCTCTGCTAATGTGTTTTATTTTACTTGGTTATATAACGACGCTGTATCAACTACAGGGTTATTAGCTTCTATGGAATTGATGATAACGAGGTGATATTTTGCGAGATGAGGCCGAGGATTCGCCATAGACTACCTGACATTTTACCTTACGGTTTTGAAAAACCTCAGGAAAACCCCAACCAGGTAATCAGCCCAAGTGGGAATCGAACCTGTGCCCGAGCGCAACTCCGGATAGGCAAGCAAATGCCAGGCCGGGAATACACGGACGCGACGCGGCAGTGCTGCTCATCGGTGACTACTACCGCGGAGGAATCGGAGATTACGAATAAAGCTCTCCACCGGTGATCTCCGGCACTATCGTAGGTGGAACAGGGGACATACGGAGGATGCGGGTGTTCGGGCGAAGCGACAGTTAAGCTCAAGGACGACCGGCGCGTACGGACTGACGGTAGTTGTAAGTGGAATAAAATGGCACCAAATCGGATATCCGTCGCATGGAAATTCTTTAATTTAGTTGAAGGTAATAATAAAGTCGTACACTGTAAACTTTGTGGGCGAATTTACTCTAAGGATGGTGCAACTTCGAATGTGTTAGACCATTTGAAGCGATCGCACAAACGCGAACTTGATGAAAACAATTACGCAAAACATTTGATACGATTTCTTTTTAAATTGTTTTAGTGCTATTGCTCCCAGTATAGGAAAAAGTCTTGAATTTCTCTAAAACGTAACTTTCGAGGCAATAAAGAACATATGAAATATTTAAAGACAACTTGAGTTATATTTTGCTGTTTGGATTAAAATATTGAGTTTCTGAATGAAACTAAAGAAACATGTGGTAATAATATAATTACAATTATCCTTAAGTTGATATACGCTTATAATTTTATTACAGAGAAAGAAATCCTGTCCGGTGAAGAATCTGAATAAATTATGTTTGGCAGTAAACTTTAACCCATTTATAGCCCACGTTTCTTTTGTTCCATTCTGAAGCTCCCTTAATATATTTTACTTTAAACTAAACCGATTAGAATAATAATTGACAAACCCTGTTTGCGATTAAACGAGTTTCTAGAACTACAGTATAAATGTTTACGTTAGCTACTGAAAAGCTTTACTTCTGGTTTAGTTTTGCAGTTAGATTGAATGTTATTAATTTTATCAATGACATAAAACTAATACGGCTTTCCACATACTCGTGTACTATGAATTTCAAAACTAGAAAAAAATCTGTCAGCTAACGTAGCACTTCAAGCAAAACAAGAAAAAAAAGAGCCGAAGAAGAGATTAACATAAAGAGATTAAACAACAACAAATTACAACTTATTTTAAAAGATACGCGGACGTCAGCGGACTCGAATCACTACCTGATCCGATTAAAGGAATGCTCAGCGGAAAGTGTATGTCTGCGCCACAGCACATATACAACCTGCGCGGCATCAATCGGAGTAACCGGAGGTCTTCGATTGAAAGCGCGCAAACAACCGCTCCGGAGAAAACCTAATCATAAGCAGCACTTCCCTTGCTGAACATCTTCCCTCCTGTTGCAAAATGCATGCGCCCACCTAGCCACGGTACGATATGGTGAAGTCTCTACCACAAGCTTCCAGTAATGCTGTATGGCATTGTCGAGCATTTTGCCTCTTGCAATCTGAATTTTAATGAAGCATCTTTGTTCGTATTTGCTAAACATTTTAGAGCGCTACAGATAATAAATTAAACTCACTACAAATATCTTATAAATGCGATTATTGCCTTCAAACTCAAAGATAACACACATCAGATACTCTTCTTTCTCCTTGTTATCAGACTGCATCATTTACCGCTGATAGCGCCACATACAAACATTGTTGCTACTAATTATTGAATGATCCATGTATTATTATTATTATTATTATTATTATTATTATTATTATTATTATTATTATTATTATTATGCTCTGAAGAGACAAAGTTAAATTTATAAAACAGTTATATTACCGGTTGTTCTATATGGTTGTGAAACTTGGACTCTCACTTTGAGAGAGGAACAGAGGTTAAGGGTGTTCGAGAATAAGGTGCTTAGGAAAATATCTGGGGCTAAAGGGGATGAAGTTACACAACGCAGAACTGCACGCATTGTATTCTTCACCTGACATAATTAGGAACATTGAATCAGATGTTTGAGATGAGCAGGGCATGTAGCACGTTTGGGTGAATTCAGAAATGGATATAGAGTATTGGAAGACCTGAGGAAAAAAAAAAAGACTTTTGGGGAGGCCGAGACGTAGATGGGAGGATAATATTAAAATGGATTTGAGGTAGGTGGGATATGATGGTAGTACTGAATTAATCTTGCTCAGAATAAGGACCGATGGCGGGCTTATGTGAGGGCGGCAATGAACCGCCGGGTTCCTTAAAAGCCAGTAAGTAAGTAACATTATTAGTTACCTATTAAATTAACTTTATGAGCGGGAGAAAACGTAACTTTTTTCGTTTTGCGTGATAAACTAAATAGTGAGCGGAAGTTTTATGTTTCTTTATTATTTATCTTTGGATAGTCAAATAATTAAGTTTTGTCTTTTAATTGCATCAACATAATTTACCATCTCTTTCCTACAGCCAGCTCGCACTACGACATTATCGGCTTGACATGGTACACATGTTTCTCAAAAGATGACACTGCAATGCACATTCGAATCGATTGGTATTTACTGGAAACTTGCCCTGATTCTGAAGAGAAGCTTCATGCCAAACAATTTTAATACAACATTTAAAATATGTAAATATTATATTTCTGTTTTCCCTCTTATGTAGTAAAACATTTATTAAATCACAACGGAAAGTTTTTTTATTTTTAGTTTTCTTAACATACTGTTTCATAACAATTTCATAAAATAATAATAATAATAATAATAATAATAATAATAATAATAATAATAATAATAATAATAAAACGCAGATACGTCATATAGTGACAGTAGTAAAAATCTGAAATCCTACATTGAGGTTGTGTTTAAAGTTCTAGATCAGTAGTGTGTGAATTTTTGTGTAACAACTTTTAATAAGTTAATGTGAAAGTTTACATGGCTTTGGTCAGAGCCTTCTTTAGTTACAAGCCGGAGCCATACGTCGGCAACACTGTAATTAACTGTCACCAGGCTGACCGTACAGTACGTGCTTGTGCTAATGCCGATTTTCAATGTAAATTAATGTTACAATAAAAGTGTGTGTTGATGGAATTACGTTTGCGGTCGTACCAAACGTTAATTGTTGATGTATTATAAACTAAATGCGTGTTGGTGATAAAAAAACAAGACAATAAATGAATATAAAATGATTGCAGTCTTTGGGAATTTTATGGTTATGGATGACAAAGTAATTGACTATTCTATTAAATATTGCATAACCATTTTATATTCTTATCTGTGGTTTGTGTGTATCAGAATTCTAGTCAAATTGTTGGTCTCGCCTGCTGTATCAATAAAGTTACGCCGTTGATTTTCAAGTTCGTTGTAAACAGCTGTTTTGTGATCCTATAAATGTTGCAGTTTTGTTGAAGATTCGGAATGCCTGCTATACGTCAGAACTATCTATAATTTGTACATGCATATAATCACTTTGTTGGTTTGGTCAATGTTACTTATGTCCCGCCCACTATAGAGACATAGGCCAATTTTACACATATTTAGTATAACTTGTTGCTTCTTTGACAGGTTAGGTTTGGTTAGTTTAGGTTTTTGTTATAGCCTACCTTGCATATACGATTATAGCGCAACATTGGCAGTGATATTCGTTCAGTGGGCGTTGGATACTCTACATTCACCCTTGGTATTTACAGGTTTAAAGTCCACTGAGTTTACGCTAATTGATACATACATGTACTTAATAGATAATGTTGCGTTTTGTTACGTATTATGTTGAAGGGATGTGTTTTCATTTTTCATAGATTGTTTTACTTGGCTTAACTGTATTTACATCCTCATACTTTTATTATAATAGGAATGTCAATAGTTTCTTCTGTTTACATTTTATTTTAGGCCTATTTGCATAATTCATTCTTAGCTTGTTTTCTGTAGTTATATTTATTTAAAATTATATTTTAAAAAGTTTATAACAAATAATTTAGGATAACAGTATTGTTATGGTGACTGGCCAGGTTCAAACTAAAACTGGCTTCCTGGACATCTGAAATATTTATACAAAAGCACGACATAATCACATGAAATTAAAATTAAAATTAAAAAGGTGTAATTAAAATTAATTACACCTTTCATGTCAGAAGGTGAAACAACATTAAGCGGGAAAACATAGTCAATTTACTAGCCACATAATGGTTAATTGATTGGAATAGGGTACTGCGAAAGTACGTCATTATTTTATTTATTTTTGGTACAAGTAACATTTCTTTAAGTATTTATTTATTTTCCCTTATACCATCAATAAAAACAAGTATGTTTTTATTATTTTTTCAATTATAGGTGTAGTTGCTACGACACATAGGCACACAGCACTTTCTAGGCATCTGAAATATTTGTAGAAAAACACGATAGATAATCGCATAAGATAATATTAAAATATATCCTAAACCTTTCACAGATGAAACACCATTAAGTCGCAAAACATTGTCAATTTGCTAGCCACAAATTTGTGAACTGAATGGAACTTAAGAATACTGCGTAGGAACTTACGTCTTTATTGTATTATTGATTTTATTATTTTCGGTACAAGGAATATCTTTTTTATTTATTTATTTATTTACCTTCGTACTATCAATAAAACATGTTTTTTGTAATTATTTTAAGTGGCAGCCTTTGTATGTAAGTAGCCTACTTACGCCGTATTCTGAAGTATAGCTAATTGATTGCAATAAAACACTATTTTCGAACCCGTAATAATTTACATCACTACTCTGAATCTTGATCTTACCTTTGTGCATGAAGTAATGTTGAAAAAACACGCGTTACGTATAACGAAAGCAATGAGCAAACACAATATCACTCTAAAATCTCCCGCCTCCACTCTGCGTTGCCAAACCTACCCATGCTCCGGCTTGTAACTAAAGAAGGCTCTGGTTTGATACATAGTAGGAGCTCGAAGAGAAAATGTTACTTCTGATACAGTATAAAGAAATTTCATACAGGACGAGTAGCAAATATTTTGCCGGAGGTAGTGTGAACTATTCTGAATAAAAATGTATATATAAGCATGTATCAATTTTAGAAGGGTGTGGAGTTTCAAAATTACGCATAGCACGCGTTACAAATGGCAAAAAAGGAGAAATTACTTAAAGATTACGTTTATTACTTATTTACGTGCTATCAATACATTTAAACAGTTCAATACACTTTTTCGCTCTGCTGAAAACTAAAGCGCGGTTCAAACGGTGCGTGTTTCTGTGATGGATTCCAAGGTGGCTGCGCTGATGGGTAGCCTGCTGGAAGTAATGCGCTCTGGTGGCTGCTTTGGTGGCTAGCGTGCTGGATTTCGAGGTAGGTTCCTTGCTATTTTTCGTGCTGGTTTGCAGGCTGGAACCAAAGATGATCATATAGTATCACCAGTAAAACATGTTGCCATGTTAGTTATTTTCCAACTAAACCTGTTTTTTTCTATATTCCTTCGTTTCTAAGAAACAACAATTAAATATCGGACTTCAGCTGTTTTGCACTTGTGCCTTAATTACTTTATTACAACATTTACTATTGTTAATTAAGTTATCAGTTTAATCAAAGCAAAATAAAGACCGCCTTTCTTTATATCACTCTTTCAATAGAGTCTCCTTTCCATCCACTTGCACGATAGTATTTGATTTCATTTATTAATACGATTATCAACCAGTAGTTTATCAAAGACTACATATTGCTTTACTTTCTGATGCGATGTACACAGAGTGCAAATGGACCGATGCACCATAATTTAATACGTGATTCCACATGTTGAATATAACGAAACTTTTATTATACATTTCCTTTGATCAAGCACCGTTAAGCAGGAAAAACATGTCTTTGCCCAATGTTTGCAGCGCTCTATTGTGTAACGGCCCGACAGAAATGGTTACTATACAAGCAGATAAAAGTAATCTAAACAGTTCATGTCTTTGATTGTTTTTTTTGCAAATTAAATCGTTTAGCTATGAATTTAAATTAAATAATTGCGAAAATCGTTAAAATAAATCTTGCAACGCAGCGCACGTCTTATGTCACCGACTGAGTACAGCAGAGGGAGAGGAAGGTAAGGGTGCAGGACGCACATACTAGAGTGTATTTGGTAATGCTGAAGTGGGCGCGATGTTGCCAAATGCTTCATAACATAACGATTTCCTCTGAAACGGTGAATGTTAGAAAAGACATTTAGATTTCTCAGATCTCTTCTCTTGATCTATTGCCAGTTTCATTTTCGTGCAGAGATTACAGTCCATTTTGTATATGACTGTGCTTATTACCTTTTTATTTGCATTGTAAGTAATGTTTTTTTATATCTATGCAAGGAAATACAGCTCGTCTCCTATTTCGGTACGCTAGTAAGTGATTACATTTCTCTGCTTTTGTCGATAGTAGTTCAAAATAAATTGTAACTAGCAATATCATTTACAACATAAAAGTAAAGAAATTCTCACGAAACTTAAAAAATAATGAATAAGAAAAAAAAATATGTGTTACGATTTTGAGCATATATAAATATATTTTATCCTATTATTCATATAACGAAGCCTAGCGAAATTTGTTTCCTTACATAAATGCCGATTATATGTTATGTGAATTAATAAAACAGTTCAGACAGAACGCTACTTAATACTAAAGAGCAAGGACTGTTTAAAATGTAGGCGAAATCCTTGTAATGCGGGAGTTTTGATAGTATCAGCATTAAATTTTTAATAGGTTATTTTACGACGCTGTATCAACATCTCAGGTTATTTAGCGTCTGAATGATATGAAGGTGATAATGCCGGTGAAATGAGCCCGGGGTCCAGCACCGAATGTTACCCAGCATTTGCTCGTATTGGGTTGAGGAAAACCACAGAAAAAAAAACCTCAACCACGTGACTTGCCCCAACCGCAATTCGAACCCGGGCCAACTGATTTCACGGCCAGACGCGCTAACCGCTACTCCACATTAGCATTAATTTGTATATGTGTATCAGTTTTAACATAATTAATAATGCAGCTCTTCGCTTGTTTCATTCTCTATGAACTGAAACAACCCAGAACTCACCACGTGGAGGTGGCTGCATGTCGAGTTCCGCACTGCCCATCCCAACCTCCCTACCATGTGGACAGTGCATCTTATTATTCACTTTATTTTTAAGTATTGTCAGTAAACTTTCTCATTTCTTTGCCAAAATCATTTTACTTTATCTTTCATTCTTTCCTTTTCTTTTCTTTCTTTCTTTCCTTTCATTTTCTTTTCTTTCTTTCCTTTTCTTTTCTTTCCTTTCTTTTCTTTCTTTCTTTTTACCTTTTCTTTTCTTTCTTTCTTTCTTTGTTTCTTACCTTTTCTTTTCTTTCCTTATCTTTTCTTTTTTTTTCTTTCTTTCTTTCTCTCTTTCTTTCTTTTTCTTGTATTTCTTTCTTTCCTCTTCTTTTCTTTCTTTCCTTTTCTTTTCTTTCCTTTTCTCGCTTTCTTTCCTTTTCTTTTCTTTCATTTTCTTTCTTTAGTTTTCTTTTCTTTTTCTTTTCCTTTTCTTTTCTTTTCTTTCTTTCTTTCTTTCATCTCTTTTCTTTTCTTTCTTTCTTTCGTTTACTTTTCTTTTCTTATCTTTTCTTTCCTTCTTACTTTCTTCCTTTCTTTCCTTTTCTTTTCTTTCCTTTCCTTTCCTTTTCCTTTCTTTTCTTTTCTTTCCTTTCCTTCTTTCTTTCTTCCTTTTTCATTTCTTTTCTTTCCTTTCTTACCTTTTCTTTCTTACTTTCCTTCCCTTTTCTTTTCTTTCCTTTTGTCCTTTTCTTTTCTTTTATTTTCTTTCTTTCTTTCTTTTACTTTTCTTTTCTTTTCTTAACTTTTCTTTCTTTCTTTCCTTTTCTTATCTTTCCTTTCCTTTTCTTTCATTTCTTTCCTTTTCCTTTCTTTTCTTTTCTTTCCTTCTTTCTTTCTTTCTTTCTTCCTTTTTCATTTCATTTCTTATCTTTCTTTCTTTTCTTTCTTACTTTCCTTCCTTTCCTTTACTTTTCTTTCTTTCTTTCTTTCCTTTTCTTTCTTTCTTTCCTTTGCTTTTCTTTTTCTTTCTTTCTTTCTTTCTTTCTTTCTTTCTTTTGTTTCCTTTGTTTCTTTCTTTCCTTTTCTTTTCTTTCCTTTTCTTTCTTTCCTTTTCTTTTCCTTCTTTTTCTTTCTTTCTTTCTTTTCTTTCCTTTTCTTTTCTTTTCTTTCATTTCTTTCTTTCTTCCCTTTCCTTTTCTTTTCTTTCCTTTTCTTTCTTTCCTTTTCTTTCCTTTTCTTTTCTTTTTTTTTCTTTTCCATTCCTTTCCTTTTCTTTTCTTTTTTCTTTCTTTTACTTTTCTTTTCTTTTATCTTTTCTTTCTTTCTTTCCTTTTCTTTTCTTTCTTTCTTTTTTTTCTTACCTTTTCTTTTCTTTACTTTTCTTTTCTTTTTTTCTTCTTTCCTTTTTTATTTCTTTCTTTCCTTTTTCTTTTCTTTCCCTTTCTTTTTCTTTTCTTTTCTTTCTTTCTTTTTTTCCTTACCTTTTCTTTTCTTTACTTTTCTTTTCTTTTTCTTTCTTTCTTTCCTTTTTTTTTGTATTTCTTTCTTTCCTTTTTTTTTCTTTCCTTTTCTTTTTTTTTTCTTTCTTTCTTTCCTTTCCTTTCTTTCCCTTTCTTTTTCTTTCCTTTCCTTTCCTTTTCTTTTCTTTTCTTTCTTTCTTTCCTTTTCCTTCCTTTCCATTTCTTTTTTCTTTTCTTTTCCTTTCCTTTCTTTGCTTTTCTTTTCTTTTCTTTTTTCTTTCTTTCTTTCTTTCTTTCTTTCTTTCTTTCTTTCTTTCTTCCTTTCTTTTCTTTTCTTTTTTCTTTTCTTTCTTTCTTTCTTTACTTTCCTGTTCTTATCTTTTCCTTTCTTTTCTTTCCTTTCCTTTCCATTTCTTTTCCTTCCTTTCTTTCTTTCTTTCTTTTCATTTCTTTTCTTTTCTTTCTTACATTTTCTTTCTTACTTCTTTCCTTTTCTTTTCTTTCTTACTTCTTTCCTTTTCTTTTCTTTCTTTCTTTCTTTCCTTCCTTTTCTTTTCTTTTTTTCTTTTTCTTTCTTTCTTTTCTTTCCTTTGTTTGTTTCTTTCCTTTTCTTTTCTTTCCTTTCTTTCTTTCCTTTCCTTTTCTTTTCTTTTCTTTATTTATTTCTTTCTTTCTTTCCTTTTCTTTTCTTTCATTTTCTTTCTTTCTTTCTCTCTTTCCTTTTCTTTCTTTTCCTTTCCTTTCCTCTCCTTTCCTTTTCTTTCTTTCTTTCTTTCCTTTTCTTTCTTTTTTTTTTTTTCTTTGATTTCCTTTTCTTTTCTCTCCTTTTCTTTTCTCTTCTTTCCTTTATTTCTTTCCTTTTCCTTTCTTTTCTTTCTTTCTTTTTCTTTTCTTTCCTTTCCTTTTCTTTCTTTCTTTTCTTTTCTTTTTTTTCTTTTCTTTTCTTTCTTTCGTCTATCACCTTTTTCATTTATCTTTTCCTTTTTCTGCTTTTCTTTTCCTGCTCTTCTTTTCCTTTTCTTTCGTTCTTTTTTTCCGTTTCCTTTTTCTTTTACTTTGTTTTTCTCATACTTTCCTTGTCATTTTTCTATTACCTTTTTCATTCCACCTTCTTTTCTTTTCCATCTTTTTTCATTTTGCCTATTTCCTTTTCCTTTCTTTATTTTTTCTTTTCCGGTTTTTATTTATTTAGCTTTCCCTTTTTTCTCTTTAATGCCTTTCTTTTCCTATTTTCATTTTTGTTCCTTTTTTATGCATTCCTTTTTCTTTCCATTTTGTTTTATTTATTTTTTATATTTCCTTCCTTTTTCTTTCCTTTTTTCTTTTGTGCTTTTCTTTTCTTTCTTTATTATTTTCTATTTATTTTATTTTATATTATTCCATTTTATTTTATTTTACTTTTTATATTCTTTCTTTTCTTTTTCATTTTATTTTATCTTTTCTTTTTCTTTTCCTTTATGTCTTTTTCTTTTTTATGTTCCTTTCTCTTTTTCTTTCCTTTACTTCCTTTTTCTTTTGTGCTTTTCCCATCCTTTCTTCTTTCTTTTCCTATTTTCATTGCCCATTTATTTTGTCGTTTCTTTTCTTTCTTTTATCTTTTTCATCTATCTTTCACTTTTATCATTTTACTTTTTGTCCTTTTCTTTTTTATCTTCTTTACCTACGTTTATTTTTTCCTTTCTTTTCATTTTTTTCATTTTTCATTCCACTTTTTCTTTTTCCTTTCCTTTCCTTTACTTTCCTTTCCTTTCCTTTCCTTTCATTTTCCTTTCCTTTCCTTTCCTTTCCTTTTTTTACTTTACATATTCCTTTATCTTCTATAATTTCCTTTCCTTTTCTTTTTTCTTGTCCTTTCCTTTTTTATTTTGTTTTCTTTTTTTCTTTTCGTTTCTTTCTTTTTCTTTACTCTTTTCATTTTACTTTTCCTTTTCTATTTTCTTTGTTTCCTTTTAGTCGTTATACTTTCCTTTTACTTTCTTTTTTTTGCATTTTATCACTTTACTTTTTTTTTTTTTCCTCTTTTATATTTCTTTTATGCTTTTTACTTTTCCTTTTTCATTTCACTTTTCTTTTTCTTTTGTTTTCTTTTCCTTTCTTCTTTCTTTTTTCTTTCTTCTTTCTTTTTTCTTTCTTTTTCATGTTAATTCTTCCTGTTTCTTTTCTTTCCTTTTTTTTGCTTTTCCTTTCTTCGTCTTTTTTCAATTTGTTTTATTCATTTTAGATTTTACTTTTTCTTTCTTTTTCTTTTATTTTTCTTTTCCTTTTTTCGTTTTACTTTTTCTTCTCTTTCGTCTTTCTTTCCTGATTTTCTTTGTTCTTGTTTCCTTTGCTTTTCTCTTTTTCTTTAATTCCAATTGTTTCTCGTGCATCAAAGCCTGTTACTGCATGTTGAGGCTTGTTAAAATCGTAATCTACTGTAATAACGTGCAAGAAGAGCATATAGAGCCCGAAGGAGTATTTTTAAAATTCAGCAGTGCCGAAGCTAAAGTGCAAATAATGGATACACTGAACAAAAAATGCTTACCTTTTTATTTTCATACAACAGATGTTTCTCGGCTTTCTATCGAAGTTTGTTTGTGACACTGACTCTACAAGCCGATGGTGAACACTCGTTTCAGTTTCCTTTCTTTTTCTTTTTTCCTTTCTTTTTCTTTTCTAGTTTTTAATTTTACTTTTTCTTTTCTTTTCTGCTTTACTTTTCTGTTCCTTCATTTTACTTTTGCTTTTTCTCTTTTATTTTCTACTTTCCTTTTCGTTTCTTTTTTCTTTGCTTCTTTTACTTCTCTTTCATATTATTTCTTCTTATTCTTGTCTTTTCTCTTTTACTTTTCCATCTTTGTCTTTTTTAATTTTTATTTACGTAGATTTTTCAGAAAATAAACCTAACACTTACTTACTTACTGACTTCTAGGGGCCCGGAAGTTCATTGCCGCCCTCACATAAGCCCGCCATTAGTCCCTATCCTGAGCAAAATTAATCCAGTCTCTATCATCATACCCCACCTCCCTCAAATCCATTTTAATATCATCTTCCCATCTACGTCTCGGCCTCCCAACTAACACTCTATGTGCATTTCTAGATTCGCCCATATATAGCTATATGCCCTGTCCATCTCAAACGTCTGGATTTAATGTTCCTAATTATGTCAAGTGAAAAATACAATGCGTGCAGTTCTGTGTTGTGTAACTTTCTCATTCTCCTGTAACGTCATCCCTCTCAGCCTCAAATATTTTCCTAAGAGCCTTATTCTCAAACACCCTTAAACTTTCTTCATCTCTCAAAGTGAGAGTCCAAGTTTCACAACCATAAAGAACAACTGGTAATATAACTGTTTTATAAATTCCAACTTTCAGATTTTAACAACAGACTGGATGATAAAAGCTTCTCACCCGAATAATAACAGCCATTTCCCATATTTATTCTGCGTTTTAATTTCTTCCCTGAGTGTCATTTATATTTGTTACTGTTGCTCCAAGATATTTGAATTTTCCACCTCTTCAAAGGATAAATTTCCAATTTCCATATTTTCCTAATTGTTTGTGGATTTTCTCCTAACATATTCACGTCATCCACATAGACAAGCAGCTGATGTAAAACGTTCAATTCCAAATCCTCTCTGTTATCCTGGACTTTCCTAATGGCATACTCTAAAGCAAAGTTAAAAGTAAAGGTGACAGTGCATCTGGTGTATTAGGAAAATACAGGAATTTTACTAGAAGCAAGTAAAGAGATAGCTTTCAAGTAAATCCCGAAAAGACAAAGTATAGGATTATGTCTCGTGACGAGAATATTGTACGGAATGGAAATATAAAAATTGAGATTTATCTTTTGAAGAGGTGGAGCAACAGTAAAAAATACCATCCAGTCTGCTGTCAAAAATCTGAAAGTTAGAGTTTATAAAACAGTTATATTACCGGTTGTTCTTTATGGTTGTGAAACTTGGACTCTCACTTTGAGAGGAACATAGGTTAAAGTTGTTTGAGAATAAGGTGCTTAGGAAAATATTTGGGGCTTAGAGGGATGAAGTTACAGGAGAACGGAGAAAGTTACATATCGCAGAGCTGCACGCATTGTATTCTTCACCTGACATAATTAGGAACATTAAATCCAGACGTTTGAGATGGGCAGGGCATGTAGCACGTATGGGCGAATCCAGAAATGCAGATAGAGTGTTAGTTGGGAGGCCGAGGAAAGAGAACTTTGGGGAGGCCGAGACGTAGATGGGAAGATAATATTAAAATGGATGTGAGGGAGGTGGGATATGATGATAGAGACTGGATTAATTTGCTCAGGATAGTGACCGATGGCGGGCTTATGTGGGGGCGGCAATGAACCTCCGGGTTCCTTAAAAGCCAGTAAGTAAGTAAAGACAATAAACAAAGTTAAATTTAAACAAAAATGTAAAAAATTGATGGATGCAATACTTACAGATTTATTTCGCCTTGCAGATATATGTTGTAGCATCTTTTAACCAAAGGATATGGAGAAGGCAGAATTATTCTTCCGTCCAGTCCTTCCGTGTTTTGTTTGCTGTTGTTCCTTTTTAAAATTACACCCTGTGATGATCAGTTGCCATTTAACAAGAACGTTATTTGCAAAATTATTAATTGTGGACAACTTCAGTTGTGTATATTCATATAAAGATATAAACATTAAACGAAATCAATTCTGTCTTTCTAAAATTAAGCCTGATCACATGTCTAATGAACGAATGTTGACGATATGCCAGAGCAGACTATGTTACTAAGCAACAGAGGACAATATATTTAACAATAATATTTGCAATGCCATTGTCTCCTATGTATTGTAGACTACTGCATCTTGTATTGGTTAGTGGTAAGATAAAATGATTCACTCATAAGCAGAACAGATTGAAGGCCTGGGGTTCACACCTATGACATTCGTGTAAATCACATAGCTAACATAATTGTGAACAGTATGATAGTTATTCATTCATGAAGAGACTCGTGAAATCATTGGTATTATGACTTAAATATTTATTATGCCGTAAGAAACTATTATTTTGACATTACTAATTATTAGGGTAGGATTTTGATGAAATTACATCTTTTTTTCTAGCAAACCAGAAACATTTCTGCTTTAGTATTTATATGTTATGTGATAAACTGAGAGTTTTAAAACATATTTGTTAGGACTTTTTTTTTTAATTTTTTGCCTCTTACAACTCATAAGAGCATTTGTTTTGTTTTATTCGGTCATTTTGGGATATTCTCATTTAATTTTAGTCATAAATCCCCATTATTAATGTAAAATATTATTTATTTCCTTTGATATATTCTTTCTACATATTTTGTCCATTAATACCCATTATATTAAACTCTTGGCCACGTATTGGACTTTTGTCGGAAAGGAGAGTTATTGCGTAACAACAGGCATCATAGAGTCCGTGGAGCTATCGCCTGTCTTCTTCGGAACAAGGGTTGGGAAGTTCATGAAGAGGTCCACTGCATTTCTGAACACGACTCTCACAGAAGAGCGGATATAATAACAATAAACAGGCAACAACAAAAGGCTATTATCATAGATCTAACTATACGCATGGAGAGAGATCTAAACCAAGCTCATCAGGTTGATCATGAAAAGAGGGCCATTTATGAACCTTGTATCCCCTACCTTAGTGCCAAGTATAACATCCCTCTCTTCAATTGGTCAGTGACAGGTTTTTTTTTTTTTGGTGCTCGTTTCTTTACCAAAATTTACATATATATTTTTTAAAACAATTATCAATAACATCTTTTGAAATTCAAAAAAATCGTCTCGCAAATTCTTAAAGATTCCCTGCAGATTATACAGTTTCATTTATACCACTCAGAAAGCCCTAAATTAAGGATGTAAAGGTAAAGGAATCCCCGTAACATGCCATGAAGGCACTTGGCGGGCATGGAGGTAGAGCCCCATGCTTTCCATGACCTCGGCACTAGAATGAGGTGGTGTGGTCGGCACCACGCTCTGACCGCCTTTTACCCCCGGAAAGACCCGGTACTCAATTTTATAGAAGGTTGAGTGAACCTTGGGGCCGTTCTGAAAGTTTGGCAACGAGAAAAATCCTGTCACCACCCGGATGTGTAATTTTAAATAAAATCTTTTATTTATGAGTATAATTTTATAGTCATCTTCTAAGATTTTATTTTATATTTGATAATTAATGGTGCTTAATTATTACATTTCATTTTTATAACATTATTCATGTTTAATTGATTGTTTGAGATCTGTTGATATAGAGGGAAAAATTGGATCGGTATCGGGTAGAGTAGCTCAGTGGGAGAGCGTTGGTACGTTTAACCAAAGGCCCCGGGTTCGATACCCGGCCCCGAACAATTTTTCCTCGAAATTATTCAAATTAACTTTACAGGAGTTATTCCTGAAAGCTTAATTTGCATAATACACGTCACTGTACGTAACAGTAAACCACAATTTAAAGTCACACAGAGTTAGTGTGCACTCAAATGTTGGTTGCTTGACGGTTGTCAGCCCACTTTGAGGTCTGTGGATATAGAGGGAAAAATTGGATTGGTGTCGGGTAGAGTTCCCGGGTAGCTCAGTGGGAGAGCGTTGGTACGTTTAACCAAAGGTCCCGGGTTCGATACCCGGCCCCGGAACAATTTTTCCTCGAAATTATTCAAGTTAACTTTACAGGAGTTATTCCTGAAAGCTTAATTTGCATAATACACGTCACTGTACGTAACAGTAAACCACAATTTAAAGTCACACGGAGTTAGTGTGCACTCAAATGTTGGTTGCTTGACGGTTGTCAGCCCACTTTGAGGTCTGTGGATATAGAGGGAAAAATTGGATTGGTGTCGGGTAGAGTTCCCGGGTAGCTCAGTGGGAGAGCGTTGGTACGTTTAACCAAAGGTCCCGGGTTCGATACCCGGCCCCGGAACAATTTTTCCTCGAAATTATTCAAGTTAACTTTACAGGAGTTATTCCTGAAAGCTTAATTTGCATAATACACGTCACTGTACGTAACAGTAAACCACAATTTAAAGTCACACGGAGTTAGTGTGCACTCAAATGTTGGTTGCTTGACGGTTGTCAGCCCACTTTGAGGTCTGTGGATATAGAGGGAAAAATTGGATTGGTGTCGGGTAGAGTTCCCGGGTAGCTCAGTGGGAGAGCGTTGGTACGTTTAACCAAAGGTCCCGGGTTCGATACCCGGCCCCGGACAATTTTTCCTCGAAATTATTCAAGTTAACTTTACAGGGAGTTATTCCTGAAAGCTTAATTTGTATAATACACGTCACTGTACGTAACAGAAAACCACAATTTAAAGTCACACAGAGTTAGTGTGCACTCAAATGTTGGTTGCTTGACGGTTGTCAGCCCACTTTGAGGTCTGTGGATATAGAGGGGAAAATTAGATCGGTGTCGGGTAGAGTTCCCGGGTAGCTCAATGGGAGAGCGTTGGTACGTTTAACCAAAGGGCCCCGGGTTCGATACCCGGCCCCGGAACAATTTTTCCCTCGAAATTATTCAGGGTCTTCCAGCTCCACGTTTTTGATGAACATCTTTCCTCCTGTTGCGAAATGAATGTACCCAGCTAGCCACGGTACGATATGGTGAAGTCTCTCTACCACAAGCTTCCAGTAATGCTGTATGGCATTGTCGAGCATTCGTGCCTCTTGCAATCTGAATTTCAATTAAGCATCTTTGTTCGTATTTGCTGAACATTTTAGAGCACTACAGATAACAGTGTACAAATTAAACTCACTACAAATACAGTATCTTATAATTGAGATTATTGTCTTCAAACTCACAGATAACACACACCAGATGCTCTTCTTTCTCAATGTTATCAGCCTGCATCATTTACCGCTGATAGCGGCACATACAAGCATTCTTGCTATTGATTATTGAATGATCCATGTATTATTATTAGCCTATTATTATTATTATTATTATTATTATTATTATTATTATTATTATTATTATTATTATTATTATTATTATTATGCTCTGAAAGAGAAAGACACAAAGTTAGAATTTATAAAACTGTTATATTACCGGTTGTTCTGTGTGGTTGTGAAACTTGGACTCTCACTTTGAGAGAGGAACAGAGGTAAAGGGTATTCGAAATAAGGTGCTTAGGAAAATATATGGGGCTAAAGGGGATGAAGTTACAGGAGAATGGAGAAAGTTACACAACGCAGAGCTGCACGCATTGTATTCTTCACCTGACATAATTAGGAACATTAAATCCAGACGATTGAGATGGGCAGGGCTTGTAGCACGTATGGGTGAATTCAGTGGCGGTTATTCAAGTGAAGTACATGAAGGCCACCTTCACCCCTTTTTCGTGCTTTAATAAAATATATTTTATCAAGAAATTAAAATAAAATGAATTCTTCACTAAACCATATTTTGCTCTATTTTTTAATATCTTGTTCGGCGTAATCCGCTCAGTTAACGTTCACTGCAGCACTTCACACGAACCCTCACCAGTCAGGCCACGTGGCTAGCAGACCAGCTGAAGGTCCGAATGAGGCTTTCCTTTTCGCCTTCAGTAAACACACCCGGTTGCCATGACAACGAGTTGCTTACTATGAATTACTGGTCCCTTTTGCGAGGCTATTATGAGGGTCTGTGGACCAGGCATTCATCTACTTTCTCTATTCTTGAAAGACAGAATCTCTCTCTCGTCCAAACATTGGATCAGGGTGGCAAACTGTAATATTTTGCAACTAAATAAGAAAACATAAAATATTTTGTAAAGAAGTTAAATATTGTTTAAATTTAGTATATAAAGTATATATTTTGGTATTTTTAACGTTAGCACCTCTTGAATATTATGTTTTTATGGATTTTGAAATAATTTGAGTACCCTGTAATAAAAAAGTTGGCATAACATTTGAAACTACGTTCTACATTTGACCCGCGCTGACCAATGATTTCGCTTTACGTATTCTTTGTTGTGACAAGTGCAGCGAAGTGTGAAGGTGATACTACGTGTATTAATGCGATGAAACATGAATCCGTTAAACGATTTAGTGTAATCTTTTGGAGACACCGTTCTCTCGTTGGTGTGCAGAAGATAAGCAAGATATTTTAAAATACTGCAGAACAACAAGTCACATTAATATAACTATGAAAAAGTGAAAAGTGGTGGTCGGTCATACAATATTCAGTTTCAAGATTCGTGATATGCCGATTGCAACTGGTTATGTGGAGTCACTATAACGAGAAGTTATATTGTTCCTTGTCTTCTTCTGGGAACAAGAAACCCGCTTGGAATTCAACTGGATTTTGCGATTTCAGAAATGTCAATCGCGGTCTTCACAGCCATACAGATTCAGCTGAACACATTAAATGTATTTTTGCAATTAAAGGCACTGCAGAAGAACATGAACACCATTGCGGATGCACTAAAGGAAAGTTATAGGTTATACGTAAGTCAATTTAATGAAAACGTACGTTTAAATAGACTGGTAATGCACACACAATCGATACTGTATTGTTTCTAAGCAAGCAGGAGTTGGCTTTTCGCTGTCATGATGAGAGTATTTCGTCACAGAACAGGGGAATTTCAAAGAATTATTGGCTCTCATTTCATTGGCCCTATGAAAATTAGAAATCACTATGAAAAAAATTAGGCCTGTTCTTTCTGGGAAATCTAAAACGATTCAAAATGAAATAATTGATTGTATTTCTGAATGCATCAATGAACTTGTAAGAGATGAAATTACTAATGCCTTTCTTTTCCGTTCAAGTGTAAGTTTTCTGTTCAACAGAATACTGTTTTGATTTAATCGTAGCTGCTTGATTTTACTGGAGAGGTATGCTTATATTGGAAGTTGCATGTTCCGAAGTTGATTTAAAATATGAATACAGTTTACGTTATGATTGTGATTTTGCATTTTGTTATGGGTCCTATTTCTTGTGTACTCTTTTAATTTGAT
The DNA here is from genome assembly GCA_025594305.2 of Periplaneta americana. NCBI lineage: Eukaryota > Metazoa > Arthropoda > Insecta > Blattodea > Blattidae > Periplaneta > Periplaneta americana. Next base: position 1,927,996 of record JAJSOF020000041.1, read on the forward strand.
GTGTTGTATAAAATGTGTTAAATTTTGTCTTTTTATGTCATGTGGACTTGTGGTTGTTTTATTATGTTGTGGTATGTATTGTGTCGAAGTTTTGTTGGGACAGTGAATTCTTCGGGATTAAGGGGACGTAACTTCGAAAATGTTGAAAATTTGTTTATTTTATATGCTGTGCTTTTCATAAAACTTAAGAAAATGGTGAATATATTACATTAATTCAATATGCCCATCGTATAGGTTACAAAAGCATTCGCGACGTCACGGGTATATAACGATTCCAGGAAATTACCTAGAATTCTATTGACCTTCACCTAATTTATCCGGCACGAGCCGCCACTGGTGAATTCAGAAATGGATATAAAGTATGGGAAGACCTGAGGAAAAAGACCTTTGGGGAGGTCGAGACGTAGATGGGAGGATAATATTAAAATGATTTGAGGGAGGTGGGATATGATGGTAGTACTGAATTAATCTTGCTCAGGATAGGGACCGATGGTGGGCTTATGTGAGGGCGGCAATGAACCTCCGGGTTTAAAAGCAATTTGTAAGTAAGATTATTAGTTACCTATTAAATTAACTTTATGAGGGGGAGAAAACGTAACTTTTTCGTTTTGTGTGATAAACTAAATAGCGAACGGCAGTTTTATGTTTCTTTATTATGTATCTTTGAATAGTCAAATAATTAAGTTTTGTCTTTTAATTGCTGCAACATAATTTACCACTCTTTTTCCTACAGCCAGCTCGCACTACGACGTTGTCGGCTTGACATAGTACACATGTTTCTCAATAGATGACACTGCAATGCACATTCTTGAATCGTTCGTATTTACTGAAACTTGCCTGATTCTTAAGAGAAGCTTCATGCCACATCAAATTTAACATAACATTTAAAATATGTAAATATTATATTTCTGTTTTCCCTCTTATGTAGTAAAACATTTATTAATTTTCTTTTATTTTAGTAGGTTATTTTACGACGCTTTATCAACAGCTTAGGTTATTTACCGTCTGAATGAGATGAAAGTGATAATGCCGGTGAAATGAGTCCGGGCCCAACACCGAAAGGTACGCAGCATTTGCTCATATTGGGTTGAGGGAAAACCCGGAAAGAACCTCAACCAGGTAACTTGCCCCGACCGGGAATCGAACCAGGGCCACCTGGTTTCGCGACTAGACGTTCTATCCGTTACTCCACAGGTGTGGACAACATTTATTAATATCAGTACGGATTTTTTTTTTTATTTTTAGTTTTCTTAACATACTGTTTCACAACAATTGAAGAGTCCACTACAAAGAATGATGGATGTCACTTTCTTGTCGAAAATGAACCAAGACTGTCAATGCATAGCTTAAGACATATAGAATGTACATACAGAGTTATATGGCATTAACACTGATAGTCATTGTCCAGTAATGATCGGAAAATCACAGTTAAGCTTTGAGCGCTAAGCATTTCAAACTTGCAATTGCTTCTCCTGCAAAATGTATTCAAATGACATCCATCATTCTTGCATTGGACTCTTCAATTTCATGAAATAATAAAAAAAAAACGTAGATGCATTAGTACTTCATATATTGACAGTGGTAAAACCTGAAATCCTACATTGAGGTTCTGTTTAAAGTTCTAGACGATCAGTAGTGTGAATTGTGTAACTTAACTTATAATAAGTTAATGTGAAAGTTTATATGGCTTTGATACATGTAGGAGCTCGAAGAGCGAAATATTACTTCTGATTTAAAGAAATTTCATACACAGGGTAATTCAGGACGAGTAGCAAATATTTTGGCGGAGGTAGTATGAACTATTCCGAGTAAAAATGTTTTATATAAATATGTATCGAATATTAAATGGGGTGGAGTTTAAAAATTATGCATAGCACGCGTTAAAATGGC
>JAJSOF020000041.1:1937140-1954047 GCA_025594305.2 Periplaneta americana
ACTTTAAATTGTGGTTTTCTGTTACGTACAGTGACGTGTATTATACAAATTAAAAGCTTTCAGGAATAACTCCCTGTAAAGTTAATTTGAACAATTTCAAGGGAAAAATTGTTCCGGGGCCGGGTATCGAACCCGAGACCTTTGGTTAAACGTACCAACGCTCTCCCACTGAGCTACCCGGGAACTCTACCCGACACCGATCCAATTTTTCCTCTATATCCACAGACCTCAAAGTGGACTGACAACCGTCAAGCAACCAACATTTGAGTGCACACTAACTCTGTGTGACTTTAAATTGTGGTTTTCTGTTACGTACAATGACGTGTATTGTGCAAATAAGCTTTCAGGAATAACTCCCTGTAAAGTTAATTTGAATAATTTCGAGGGAAAAATTAGTTCGGGCCGGGTATCGAACCCGGGACCTTTGGTTAAACGTACCAACGCTCTCCCACTGAGCTACCCGGGAACTCTACCCGACACCGATCCAATTTTTCCCTCTATATCCAAAGACCTCAAAGTGGGCTGACAACCGTCAAGCAACCAACATTTGAGTGCACACTAACTCTGTGTGACTTTAAATTGTGGTTTTCTGTTACGTACAGTGACGTGTATTATACAAATTAAGCTTTCAGGAATAACTCCCTGTAAAGTTAATTTGAACAATTTCAAGGGAAAAATTGTTCCGGGGCCGGGTATCGAACCCGAGACCTTTGGTTAAACGTACCAACGCTCTCCCACTGAGCTACCCGGGAACTCTACCCGACACCGATCCAATTTTTCCCTCTATATCCACAGACCTCAAAGTGGACTGACAACCGTCAAGCAACCAACATTTGAGTGCACACTAACTCTGTGTGACTTTAAATTGTGGTTTTCTGTTACGTACAGTGACGTGTATTGTGCAAATTAAGCTTTCAGGAATAACTCCCTGTAAAGTTAATTTGAATAATTTCGAGGGAAAAATTGTTCCGGGGCCGGGTATCGAACCCGGGGCCTTTGGTTAAACGTACCAACGCTCTCCCACTGAGCTACTCTACCCGACACCGATCCAATTTTTCCCTCTATATCTACAGATCTCAAACAATCAATTAAACATGAATATTGTTATAAAAATGAAATGTAATAATTAAGCACCATTAATTATCAAATATAAAATAAAATCTTAGAAGATGACTATAAAATTATACTCATAAATAAAAGATTTTATTTAAAATTAGCACATCCGGGTGGTGACAGGATTTTTTCTCGTTGCCAAACTTTCAGAACGGCCCCAAGGTTCACTCAGCCTTCTATAAAATTGAGTATCGGGTCTTTCCCGGGGGTAAAAGGCGGTCAGAGCGTGGTGCCGACCACACCACCTCATTCTAGTGCCGAGGTCATGGAAAGCATGGGGCTCTACCTCCATGCCCGCCAAGTGCCTTCATGGCATGTTACGGGGATACCTTTACCTTTTACATCCTTAATTTAGGGCTTTTCTGAGTGGTATAAATGAAACTGTATAATCTGCAGGGAATCTTTAAGAATTTGCGAGACGATTTTTTTAATTTCAAAAGATGTTATTGATAATTGTTTAAAAAAATATATATGTAAATTTTGGTAAAGAACTCCAAGCACCAAAAAAAAAAAAAAAAAAACCTGTCACTGACCAATTGAAGAGAGGGATGTTATACTTGGCACTAAGGTAGGGAATACAAGGTTCATAAATGGCCCTCTTTTCCTGATCAACCTGATGAGCTTGGTTTAGATCTCTCTCCATGCGTATAGTTGGATCTATGATAATAGCCTTTTGTTGTTGCCTGTTTATTGCTATTATATCCGCTCTTCTGTGAGAGTCGTGTTCAGAAAAGCAGTGGACCTCTTCATGAACTTCCCAACCCTTGTTCCGAAGAAGACAGGCGATTGCTCCACGGACTCTATGATGCCTGTTGTTACGCAATAACTCTCCTTTCCGACAAAAGCCCAATACGTGGCCAAGAGTTTAATATAATGGGTATTAATGGACAAAATATGTAGAGAAAATATCAAAGGAAATAAATAATATTTTACATTAATAATGGGGATTTATGGCTAAAATTAAATGAGAATATCCCAAAATGATCGAATAAAAAAATGCTCTTATGAGTTATAAGAGGCAAAAAATGCAAAAAAAAAAGTCCTAACAAATATGTTTTAAAACTCTCAGTTTATCACATAACATATAAATACTAAGCAGAAATGTTTCTGGTTTGCTAGAAAAAGATGCAATTCATCAAAATCCTACCCCTAATAATTAGTAATGTTAAAATAATAGTTTCTTACAGCATAATAGATATTTAAGTGATAATACCAATGATTTCAGGAGTCTCTTCATGCCTGAATAACAATCACATTGCTCACAATTATGTTAGTTATGTGCTTCACCTGAATCAGTCATGGGTGTGATCCTCAAGCCTGCAATATTTTCTACTTATGAGTAAATCATATTATCTTACCACTAAACTATACAAGATGCAGCAGTCTACAATACATAGCAGACAATGGCATTGCAATATTATTATTGTTAAATATATTGTCCTCTGTTGCTTAGTAACATAGTCTGCTCTGGCATATCGTCAACTTTCGTTCATTAGGTATGTGATCAGGCTTAAGTTTAGAAAGACAGAATTGATTTCGTTTAATGTTTACATCTTTAAATGAATATACACAACTGAAGTTGTCCACAAATAATAATTTTGCAACTAACGTTCTTGTTAAATGGCAACTGATCATCACAGGGTGTAAATTTAAAAAAGGAACAACAGCAAACAAAACCCGGAAGGACTGGACGGAAGATTAAATTCTGCCTTCTCAATATCCTTTGGTTAAAAGATGCTACGACATATATCTGCAAGGCGAAATAAATTTGTAAGTATTGCATCCATCAATTTTTTTACATTTTTCTGTTTAAATTTAACTTTGTTTATTGTCTTTACTTACTTACTGGCTTTTAAGGAACCCGGAGGTTCATTGCCGCCTTCACATAAGCCCGCCTTTGGTCTCTATCCTGAACAAGATTAATCCAGTCTCTACTATCATATCCCACCTCCCTCAAATCCATTTTAATATTATCCTCCCATTTACATCTCGGCCTCCCCAAATGTCTTTTTCCCTCCGGCCTCCCAACTAACACTCTATCTGCATTTCTGGATTCGCCCATACGTGCTACATGTCCTGCCCATCTCAAACGTCTGGATTTAATGTTCCTAATTATGTCAGGTGAAGAATACAATGCGTGCAGTTCTGTGTTGTGTAACTTTCTCCATTCTCCTGTAACTTCATCCCGCTTAGCCCCAAATATTTTCCTAAGCACCTTATTCTCAAACAACTTTAACCGATGTTCCTCTCTCAAAGTGAGAGTCCACGTTTCACAACCATAAAGAACAACCGGTAATATAACTGTTTTATAAACTCTAACTTTAAGATTTTTTGACAACAGACTGGATGGTATTTTTTACTGTTGCTCCACCTCTTCAAAAGATAAATCTCCAATTTTTATATTTCCATTCCGTACAATATTCTCGTCACGAGACATAATCCTATACTTTGTCTTTTCGGGATTTACTTCGAAACCTATCTCTTTACTTGCTTCTAGTAAAATTCCCGTATTTTCCCTAATACACCAGATGCACTGTCACCTTTACTATTTAACTTTGCTTTAGAGTATGCCTTTAGGAAAGTCCAGGATAACAGAGAGGATTTTGAATTGAACAGGTTACATCAGCTGCTTGTCTATGCGGATGACGTGAATATGTTAGGAGAAAATCCACAAACAATTAGGGAAAATATGGAAATTTTACTTGAAGCAATTAAAGAGATAGGTTTGGAAGTAAATCCCGAAAAGACAAAGTATAGGATTATGTCTCGTGACGAGAATATTGTACGGAATGGAAATATAAAAATTGGAAATTTATCCTTTGAAGAGGTGGAAAAATTCAAATATCTTGGAGCAACAGTAACAAATATAAATGACACTCGGGAAGAAATTAAACGCAGAATAAATATGGGAAATGGCTGTTATTATTCGGGTGAGAAGCTTTTATCATCCAGTCTGTTGTTAAAAAATCTGAAAGTTGGAATTTATAAAACAGTTATATTACCAGTTGTTCTTTATGGTTGTGAAACTTGGACTCTCACTTTGAGAGATGAAGAAAGTTTAACGGTGTTTGAGAATAAGGCTCTTAGGAAAATATTTGAGGCTGAGAGGGATGACGTTACAGGAGAATGGAGAAAGTTACACAACACAGAACTGCACGCATTGTATTTTTCACTTGACATAATTAGGAACATTAAATCCAGACGTTTGAGATGGACAGGGCATATAGCACATATGGGCGAATCTAGAAATGCACATAGAGTGTTAGTTGGGAGGCCGAGACGTAGATGGGAAGATAATATTAAAATGGATTTGAGGGAGGTGGGGTATGATGATAGAGACTGGATTAATTTTGCTCAGGATAGGGACTAATGGCGGGCTTATGTGAGGGCGGCAATGAACTTCCGGGCTCCCTAGAAGTCAGTAAGTAAGTAAGTGTTAGGTTTATTTTCTGAAAAATCTACGTAAATAAAAATTAAAAAAGATAAAGATGGAAAAGTAAAAGAGAAAAGACAAGAATAAGAAGAAATAATATGAAAGAGAAGTAAAAGAAGCAAAGATAAAAAAGAAACGAAAAGGAAAGTAGAAAATAAAAGAGAAAAAGCAAAAGTAAAATGAAGGAACAGAAAAGTAAAGCAGAAAAGAAAAGAAAAAGTAAAATTAAAAACTAGAAAAGAAAAAGAAAGGAAAAAAGAAAAAAGAAAGGAAACTGAAACGAGTGTTCACCATCGGCTTCTAGAGTCAGTGTCACAAACAAACTTTGATAGAAAAGCCGAGAAACATCTATTGTATGAAAATAAAAAGGTAAGCACATTTTTGTTCAGTGTATCCATTATTTGCACTTTAGCTTTGGCACTGCTGAATTTTAAAAATACTCCCTTCGGGCTCTATATGCTCTTCTTGCACGTTATTACAGTAGATTACGATTTTAACAAGCCTCAACATGCAGTAACAGGCTTTGACGCACGAGAAACAATTGGAATTAAAGAAAAAGAGAAAAGCAAAGGAAACAAGAAAAAAGAAAATCAGGAAAGAAGGACGAAAGAGAAGAAAAAGTAAAACGAAAAAAGGAAAAGAAAAAATGAAAGAAAAAAGAAAGAAAAGTAAAATCTGAAATGAATAAAACAAATTGAAAAAAGCAAAAAAAAGGAAAGAAAAGAAAAAGGAAGAATTAACATGAAAAAAGAAAGAAAAAAGAAAGAAGAAAGAAAAAAGAAAGAAGAAAGGAAAAGAAAACAAAACAAAACAAAAGAAAAAAGAAAAGTGAAATGAAAAAGGAAAAGTAAAAAGCATAAAAGAAATATAAAAAGAGGAAAAAGAAAAAAGTAAAGGATAAAATGCAAGTAAAAAGAAAGTAAAAGGAAAGTATATCGACTAAAAGGAAACAAAGAAAATAGAAAAGGAAAAGTAAAATGAAAAGAGTAAAGAAAAAAGAAAGAAACGAAAAGAAAAAAAGAAAACAAAATAAAAAAGGAAAGGACAAGAGAAAAAGAAAAGGAAAGGAAATTATAGAAGATAAAGGAATAAGTAAAGTAAAAAAAGGAAAGGAAAGGAAAGGAAAAAGAAAAAGTGGAATGAAAAATGAAAAAAATGAAAAGAAAGGAAAAAATAAACGTAGGTAAAGAAGATAAAAAAGAAAAGGAAAAAAGTAAAATAATAAAAGTGAAAGATAGATGAAAAAGATAAAAAGAAAGGAAAAGAAAAAATAAAGAAAAGAAAAAGAAAGAAAAGAAACGACAAAATAAATGGGCAATGAAAATAGGAAAAGAAAGAAGAAAGGATGGGAAAAGCACAAAGAGAAAAAGGAAAGTAAAGGAAAGAAAAAAGAGAAAGGAACATAAAAAAGAAAAAGACATAAAGGAAAAGAAAAGAAAAGATAAAATAAAATGAAAAAAGAAAAGAAAGAATATAAAAAGTAAAATAAAATAAAATGGAATAATATAAAATAAAATAAATAGAAAATAATAAAGAAAGAAAAAGAAAAGCATAAAAGAAAAAAAGGAAAGAAAAAAGGAAGGAAATATAAAAATAAATAAAACAAAATGGAAAGAAAAAGGAATGCATAAAAAAGGAACAAAATGAAAATAGGAAAAGAAAGGCATTAAAGAGAAAAAAAGGAAAGCTAAATAAATAAAAAAACCGGAAAAGAAAAAAATAAAGAAAGGAAAAGGAAATAGGCAAAATGAAAAAAGATGGAAAAGAAAAGAAGGTGGAATGAAAAAGGTAATAGAAAAATGACAAGGAAAGTATGAGAAAAACAAAGTAAAAAAGAAAAAGGAAACGGAAAAAAAAGAACGAAAGAAAAGGAAAAGAAGAGCAGGAAAAGAAAAGCAGAAAAAGGAAAAGATAAATGAAAAAGGTGATAGACGAAAGAAAGAAAAGAAAAGAAAAAGAAAATAAAAGAAAAGAAAGAAAGAAAAGGAAAGGAAAGAAAAGAAAAAGAAAGAAAGAAAAGAAAGGAAAAGGAAAGAAATAAAGAAAAGAAGAGAAAAGAAAAGGAGAGAAAAGAAAAGAAATCAAAGAAAAGAAAAAAAAAGAAAGAAAAGGAAAGAAAGAAAGAAAGAAAAGGAAAGGAGAGGAAAGGAAAGGAAAAGAAAGAAAAGGAAAGAGAGAAAGAAAGAAAGAAAATGAAAGAAAAGGAAAGGAAAGGAAAGAAATAAATAAATAAATAAAGAAAAGAAAAGAAAAGGAAAGGAAAGAAAGAAAGGAAAGAAAAGAAAAGGAAAGAAACAAACAAAGGAAAGAAAAGAAAGAAAGAAAAAAAGGAAAAAAAAAAAAAAAAAGGAAGGAAAGAAAGAAAGAAAGAAAAAAAAGAAAAGGAAAGAAGTAAGAAAGAAAAAATGTAAGAAAGAAAAGAAAAGAAATGAAAAAGAAAGAAAGAAAGAAAGGAAGGAAAAGAAATGGAAAGGAAAGGAAAGAAAAGAAAGGAAAAGATAAGAACAGAAAAGTAAAGAAAGAAAGAAAAGAAAAGAAAAAAGAAAAGAAAAGAAAGAAAGAAAGATAGAAAGAAAGAAAAAAAAAAAAAGAAAAGAAAAGAAAAGAAAAGAAAGAAAGGAAAGGAAAAGAAAAGAAAAAAGAAAAGGAAAGGAAGGAAAATGAAAGAAAGAAAGAAAAGAAAAGAAAAGGAAAGAAAAAAAGAAAAGAAAGGGAAAGAAAGGAAAAGGAAAGAAAGAAAAGAAAAGAAAAAAGGAAAGAAAGAAATACAAAAAAAGGAAAGAAAGAAAGAAAAAAGAAAAGTAAAGAAAAGAAAAGGTAAGAAAAAAAGAAAGAAAGAAAAGAAAAGAAAAAAGAAAGGGAAAGAAAAATGAAAAAAGGAAAGAAAGAAATACAAAAAGGAAAGAAAGAAAGAAAAAGAAAAGAAAAGAAAGAAAAGAGAATAAGAAAAAGAAAGAAAGAAAAGAAAAGGAAAGAAAGAAAGAAAAGATAAAAGAAAAGAAAAGTGAAAGAAAGAAAGAAAAGAAAAGGAAAGGAATGGAAAAGAAAAAAAGAAAAGAAAAGGAAAGAAAAGAAAGAAAGAAAGAAAAGGAAAGAAAAGAAAAGAAAGGAAGAAAGAAAGAAACGAAAGAAAAGAAAAGAAAAGGAAAGAAAAGAAAGGAAGAAAGAAAAAGAAAGAAAAGAAAAGGAAAGAAAGAAAAGGAAAGAAAGAAACAAAGGAAACAAAAGAAAGAAAGAAAGAAAGAAAGAAAGAAAAAGAAAAGCAAAGGAAAGAAAGAAAGAAAAGGAAAGAAAGAAAGAAAGAAAGAAAGAAAGAAAAGAAAGGAAAGGAAGGAAAGTAAGAAAAGTTAAGAAAAGAAAAGAAAGTAAAGAAAGAAAGAAAGAAAATAAAAGAAAAGAAAAGGACAAAAGGAAAGAAAAGAAAAGAAAGAAACAAAAGAAAAGGAAGGAAAGTAAGAAAGAAAAGGTAAGAAAGGAAAGAAAAGAAATGAAAAAGGAAGAAAGAAAGAAGGAAAGGAAAGAAAAGAAAAGAAAAGAAAAGAAAAGAAAGGAAAAGAAAAGGAAAGGAAAGAAAAGAAAAGGAAAGAAAGGAAGAAAGTAAGAAGGAAAGAAAAGATAAGAAAAGAAAAGTAAACGAAAGAAAGAAAGAAAAGAAAAGAAAGAAAGAAAGAAAGGAAGAAAGAAAAGAAAAGAAAAGAAAAGAAAAAAAGAAAAGAAAACTAAAGAAAGATAATGAAAGAAAAGAAAAGGAAAGAAAGGAGAAAAGGAAAGAAAAGAAAAGGAAAGAAAGAAAAGAATGAAAGAAAAGAAGAGGAAAGAAAGAAATACAAGAAAAGAAAGAGAGAAAGAAAGAAAGAAAAAGAAAAGATAAGGAAAGAAAAGAAAAGGTAAGAAAGAAAGAAAAGAAAAGGTAAAAAGAAAGAAAGAAAAGAAAGGAAAGAAAAGAAAAGGAAAGAAAGAAAAGAAAATGAAAGGAAAGAAAGAAAGAAAGAAAAGGAAAGAATGAAAGATAAAGTAAAATGATTTTGGCAAAGAAATGAGAAAGTTTACTGACAATACTTAAAAATAAAGTGAATAATAAGATGCACTGTCCACATGGTAGGGAGGTTGGGATGGGCAGGGCGGAACTCGACATGCAGCCACCTCCACGTGGTGAGTTCTGGGTTGTTTCAGTTCATACAGAATGAAACAAGCGAAGAGCTGCATTATTAATTATGTTAAAACTGATACACTTATACAAATTAATGCTAATGTGGAGTAGCGGTTAGCGCGTCTGGCCGAGTTCGAATTGCGGTTGAATTCCGGTTGGGGCAAGTTACGTGGTTGAGGTTTTTTCTGTGGTTTTCCCTCAACCCAATACGAGCAAATGCTGGGTAACTTTCGATGCTGGATCCACAGACTCATGTTTTCCGGCATTATCACCTTCATATCATTCAGACGCTAAATAACCTGAGATGTTGATACAGTGTCGTAAAATAACCTACTAAAAATTTAATGCTAATACAATCAAAACTCCCGCATTACAAGGATTTCGCCTGCATTTTAAACAGTCCTTGCTCTTTAGTATTAAGTAGCGTTCTGTCTGAACTTTTTTATTAATTCACATAACATATAATCGGCATTTATGTAAGGAAACAAGTTTCGGTAGTCTTCGTTATGTGAATAATAGGATAAAAAATATATTTACATATGCTCAAAATCGTAACACATATTTTTTTCTTATTCATTTTTTTAAGTTTCGTGAGAATTTCTTTACTTATTTATGTTGGAAATGATATTGCTAGTTATAATTTATGTTTTGAACTACTATCGACAAAAGCAGAGAAATGTAATCACTTACTAGCGTACCGAAATAGGAGACGAGCCTGTATTTCCTTGCATAGATATAAAAAATGCAAATAAAAGGTACAATAAGCACAGTCATATACAAATGGACCGTAATCTCTGCACGAAAATGAAACTGGCAATAGATCAAGAGAAGAGATCTGAGAAATCTAAATGTCTTTTTCTAACATTCACTGTTTCAGAGGAAATCGTTATGTTATGAAGCATTTGGCAACATCGCGCCCACTTCAGCATTACCAAATACACTCTAGTAAGTGCGTCCTACACTCCTTACCTTCCTCTCCTCTGCTGTACTCAGTCGGTGACATGAGACTGTGCGCTGCGTTGCAAGATTTATTTTAACGATTTTCGCAATTATTTAATTTAAATTCATAGCTAAACGATTTAATTTGCAAAAATAATGGAAGACATCAGATTACTTTTACCTATTTGCTTGTATAGTATTGTCGACCATCGGATCTGTGCGTCCGTAAGATATGCGAACTGAACACTAATTCCTTCTCAGCCTCGGTGATTCATTTCTCTGCCTGCATTCCTGTCTCTCTCTTTTCTATTTCTCTCCCTTTCTCTCCCCCACTACTCACAATTTTGAGCCCTCTTGCAGGACAGTTTAATTGCACTTGCAGTCCAGTGTTGTCAACTCAACATGAACACTGTAGCACGGAGTGGCGAAAGAAATATTATTAAGCAAGTACGTAATAGCATTTTGCGATGAAGAGAAACAAACAGGTCAATATCTCTTTCTTATAAATAAGGCAACGATGAAAGCAGCTGCGATCACTGGTAAGGCTTATTTTATTTCAATTGATTACGTATTAAAATTACTTACTTAACTAATACTAATACAACATGTTATGTAATTTATATAGACAGGTCAGAACTCCTGATAAAGAAAATCAAGAGAGAAGGAGTCTGTGCAGGAGATGAAAAGCTAGAATCACCAGAGAAGAACAGACCAAGGGAACCTTTAATTCTTGTAGATGATATGAACCGATGTACTTTAAGAAGAAAGATACAAGAATTTTATACAGTGCAGAAAGAATTTCCAACATTGAAGAAATTACTGAAGTTGCGAGAGAAACAATAATTTCCAAGGTTGGAGAGAAAAACTACGGAAAGTGATTCGAGACATGGGATTTAGGTTTAAAAACTGTAGAAATATAAGATGTATTTTGATTGAAAGAAATGATATTGTAGCATGGAGGACCAGTTATCTATGACAACGTTTGACGGAAGTTTGGCAACATCCCTATTCGGGAAGGTTCGTGGCCTGCTGTTTGACGCGATGGGAGGAAAGCGGGTGGAATGGAGTGAGTACAGGCGTTAACATATTCAAGAACGACGACAGCGCTGAAGGGGCACAGATCCGATGGTCCGACAATAACATATCATAAAGGAACAAACCTTAAATTTGAAATAAATATAAAAGGTTAGACTCATTTTCCCACAAAACCGCTCACATTTAAACCCCACTGGAAACAAAGTCGAAGTTGGAGATAGACAAATTTTCCAAGTTCAACACAGCAGCACGTTTTTTGTCCTAAGCTGTATATGAGTGAACTGTTGGTGACACAGTACTGTTAATTATCATTGTGTAGGCTACTTACATAAATATCGAGAGTCAAACCTAAGGGACAGGCAAGCAAATTCTAATTTTTGCAAATAATATTTCTGCAGTCTCATGCAGTGGCGTAGCCTGGTTTTCAGACTGGGGTATGTAACCCAGTTAATATAGTTTGAAAATGGAATTTTCCATATCTATATCCAGCATAGCATATATACCGAATACAATTGTATCATGTAGTATAAACACTGCATATATCTTCCTTGCTAATACAAATTTACATGTATATTACGCACCTAGTAAAACATCGACAAATAATAGACACACTGAAAAGTGTTTTAATAAACTTAGTTTAGGACTATGCAGTAAAATAAAATTAATAAACTCACGTTTACTATACTTTGAAGTTTTTTTACTTGGTTATATAACGACGCTGTATCAACTACCAGGTTATTTAGCGTTGATGAAGTTGGTGATAGTGAAATGATATTTGGCGAGATGAGGCCGAGGATTCGCCGTAGATTACCTGACATTTACCTTACGGTTGGGGAAACCTCGGAAAAATCCCAACCAGGTAATCAGCGCAAGCGGGAATCGAACCCACGCCCGATTGCAACTCTGGATCGGCAAGCAAGCACCTTAGCCGACCGAGGTACGCCGGTGGCTCTCCTTGAGTTTCCCCGAACATTTTTAGTCGTTTTTTCAAATATTATATGGTTACAAAATAGTTATGTTTCTTGGCTGCCTTATCAATATTATTTAAATCTTCATAGCCATTGGTATTTCAAACGGACTTTTCATTAGAAAAGAGAAGACAAGACCAGTAAAACAGTTTGTTTAAAGCCTTACAACCTCACAGCCACGACTCACTTTCATAAATCTTTACATTAAAATGTCTTACACACTTTTTTATGTTCGTTGTGATATTCAGTACTGGTTTTGAAGGACCTGCTTTAATTACGTCTTCTTTTTCACAGAACGTTAAAGTCTGGAAGCTCCTTACCTTCAATTTGTCGATTATACAACAATTTGTTTCCATATTTGATGCATTGCGACAATGAACACGAAACAATTTCCCTTTCACTCACTGCGTGACCTCTTGGATGTATATTGTCAGCGTACATATCTTGAGCCCATAAGCACGTAACACAAAGATCTTAACCTAAATAACTTATTTCAATACTAAACAATTAAGCTTTCAAAACAGTCTTCAGTCTTCACAAATGAAAAGAGTAACATTTTGGAACAAATAACTCACTCATCATTCTTTATAAGTCACTGGAAATAATATAACACAAGCATGACTATACGACAATATGTATTACAACGCTATACATCCCCGGAGTCACGAGCATGAGTTTCCTCGGGCTGACGACAGATGTCGTTGAGACGTTGCGAAGTGTTTTTAAACATCAAGCGGGCCGTGCCCGTAGAGTTACAGTATAATTCTTAGTATATAATGGTCGCGCCTTCTGTTCAAGGTGATTAAAACATAGTGCGAATTCAAAATCAAACATTCTGGGAAAACTTGATCTGTCCGAAAACGATTACATGTTACAATATTATAATTCATGATTCAGAGTCACCTTGAAGGAAATTGCAGGGTATGTAACACATCTCCCACATCCATGGACGCTACGCCCCTGGTCTCATGATATTACAGTATGACAAATGACCATTTGTGAAACTAGTGAATTATTTATATAGAAAAATGAAGTGAGTCTTATCCGAATTTCAGAGCAGTTGACCAGTGCACTTATCCCCACACACAATCCATAGGTTTTTTTCTTATCAGTTGATGCACCTTGTTTAGCTGTCTGCACTCTGAGAAATACGTATTTTTAAACATGGTTAGATACAGTACAGAAAAGCATTTTCCTTGTTGAAACATCTACTGAAGAAGAACTTGTAAGAGTTGTTTTGCTTTTGTTCAAGCTTCAATGGCACTTTTCAGAAGTTATAGAACCATCAAAATCCTGTGTTGTTCAATTACACTGGTCAACAATCATTTTGCGCCAGACATAAAACTAGCAAATCCTTACTAATTTCGACCTCATGAATTCAAAAATAACAAGCAAAATGTTCTATCAGTTAGAGTTTTCGAGATACACAATATAATTCACTTTGTACGCATTTTATTTAAAAAAAAAAATCACTATTTCGTGTGTAGTGTGCTAGTTTCGGCCTAAGACTTTATAATAAAATTACAAACTATTTTCCAAATTTAAGATATTTTAAAATTGAAGCTTTTAAAAAAGAAATTTTTAAAATTATCCATGACATATAATATTAACAAATGTATTTTTTTTACCTTTTATTTCTGTCGACTATATTCATATTTTTAATTGAATATCACTGGCTTCTGTCGGATTGTCAATTTATATTGAATGTGTATTTTTCTCTCTTTTTCTCTTTCTTCTTTATTCTTGCTCTTGTGTTGTATTTATTGGTTTAAATTAAGTTACTTACTGTATTTAGTAAACTGTCCTTGTAAATTTTATGTTATATTATTGACTAAGACCACACCGTACACGGTAGTGGCTAGAAACATTTTGTTTTATAAATTTAATTTGTACTCACTAGCTAGATAGTTAAATAACTAAATAAATAGAGGTTTTAAAATTAAATTTACACGAAAATCTTGCACACTATTGGAATACGCCAGACAGGGGCGGATGCAAGGGGGGGATTAAGGGGATATATCCCCTCCCGAAATTTTACGAAACAAGAAACAAAAATAATATTAATTTTAATTCGTGAATGTACAGCTGTCAAAAGAAAAAGTGGCCGCTCTCCTGTATCAAAGTTCCTTCGGGTATCTTCGCTACAATTCGGAGACAGGCGATGTTACATGTTGTTGGACCACGTTGCCTGATATCTACAGTTATAATTGAAGTATACTGTGTGTTATTCGATAGCATAATGGTAGCATTCAGGCGTCTTGTTCATGAGGTCCTGCGTTCGACTACAACCTCGTGCTTTTTATGTCCTTTTTTGTTCTGTTTTTGAGAGAGACAAACTAGACATAATGGCTCCTTTTTCTTTTATGATTATTTTAGTAATTAACATCAGGTTCATTAATATATTATGCCATGACTTTATCATTATCATTATGATATTGTGGCTGCAAATGGAAAAGAAAAAGATTTTATTCTCAATAAAATATCTTTCGTGGCATAAACATAACAAATTTACTGGCGTCGGCCTTAAAATATTCAAACAATTAAGCGTTCAAAAACAAAACAAAAAGCC
The DNA here is from genome assembly GCA_025594305.2 of Periplaneta americana. Classification (NCBI taxonomy): domain Eukaryota; kingdom Metazoa; phylum Arthropoda; class Insecta; order Blattodea; family Blattidae; genus Periplaneta; species Periplaneta americana. The sequence continues at coordinate 1,951,348 of JAJSOF020000041.1, forward strand.
ATAATTCAAATATTTAGTCTATCTTCCTCTTATCTCGATCATCTTGCAGTCGAGTGGGCATGGAATCACTAGTCTTTGCAAATAGCGACTGTTCTTAGACACGATATTCCAGGCATTCTGAACATACACATAAATGTTCTGTCCATGGGCAGGTCTTTAACTGCAAACCCAGCAATCTCAATCTTTCCCTATTTTCTGCCTTCCTCTTGTCTCCACATACCAGTCCACATATCCTAATTTTGCTGTCCATTATTCTTTTCAACCAGAGACCCAACAAATTCCTTTTTCTCTTTCTAATCAGTTTCAGCATCATTCTTTCTTCACTCACTTTTTCAAACACAATTTTATTTCTTATTCTGCCTGTCACTTACACGCACCGTTCTTCTCCACATCCACATTTCAAATGCTTCAATTCGTTTCTCTTCATTTCGTCGTAATATCCATGTTTCCTTCCCATACAATGCCACACTCCACACAAAGCACTTCACTAGTCTCTTCTTAGTTCTTTCAGAGGTCCGCAGAAGATCCTTCTTCTATTAAAAGCTTCCTTTGTTCATGTTTGCAGTTTTTCTTAGGAAGGATAGGCCTAAATGCGGTAACATCCTGCGTTGCTTCCGCACACCACAACTCTTTCGCATTTTATTAAATTCAAGGGGCCCAAGCGTGGTGATGAGGAGAGTGGATTTGACAGAACAGGCCCTCGGACTTCAATTTGAAAGTCACAGCAGGGTTTAAATATTAATTCTATCAGGATGTTTGACCCGGTCAGAGACCAGGAAATCTCACTACTTTGCCCCCGCATCCTGGACTAAGCTTCTACGAATCATCAGAAGATCTTAGAGTGTGATTGGGCCAATTTTTCCAAAAATGTTTCACATTTTGCTCTCAGTTCAGCGAGATTGAACATCAGGAATTTAGATGTCAACGTCTCAGGTTCAATTCCTCGTTACTCCTTTTCATTTATTGTGGTTCAATTGTATGTAATAATACAAAAAGAAAAACTAATACCAGTATTATAACTGGATTTTTCAAACCTAATATTAAATTTGTTATTTATATCGCTAAAGAACGATTACAATATAAATAAATTTGAATATTATTTATACAGTCTCACTAAAGAACGATAACGAATATAAATGATAAATATCGGTTTGTTTAATTAATATATTGCGAAAGAACAATAATAATATAAAATACTGAATATTGTTTATAATGCTAATGAAGAAAACAGAATATAAAATGGGATAACTTGATATTATTTAAATCGCTAAAGAACGATAACAACATAAAAAACGTGAATATTATTCATATCGAATTTCACAGATTTATACAGATGTATTTAAGGAATTGTAGAAGAATAGTAATTAGTAACAGTGTCCTATTTATTCTTCTTGGAGCCAAATTTGGAACTTTTAAAAGTGTGGTTACTATGTTGAAGTGGTGTGTTATAACGGATGCTTGATTTGTTATGTATGTGAGTCAGTTATGTGATGCCGATGTCGTCGCAATGTCGTAATTATGGTTTGATTGTGTTGTGTGACTATTGTGTATTAATTATGATGTATGGTACGGTGTGCATATTTGTGTTATAGAAGTGTTACTTATGTGTGTTGTTAATGTTTTGTATGTTACAAATTGATACCTGATATTTGTTTTGCAAATCGCAAATGCCTAATTTACGGATTATTTTTATGTTTTGTTTACATCGCGTAAGCTAATTTAATTTTTCTTTTCCATTTCTCTTTATGCTTATCTTTTTGTGTATAAAACTATAGCTCTAACATACATATGTAAAATACGGCTAACCCCCATTGGAAATACAATAATAATTATTATTCATATCGTTATAATACGATAATAGAATACAAATGATGACCTGAATTTTATTCATATCTCTAAAGAACGATAACAAAATAAATAACGTGATATCCATAAAGAACGATAACTGGATATAAATGAGAATGGAATATCATTTACATCGCTAAAGAAAGATTAAAAAATAAAATGAAAACTTGAAGAAGGCACGAACCCACGACCTTTGAATCATTAAACAAACATCTACACCGGTCCACGAGGCGTAGATATGGAACACTTTCATAGTTCCGAACTGCTTGTACAAGCATGCATCGTGTAACATCGCCGCGACCAGAAGTGGACTTTGAAAAATATTCGCTGTTCACGAGTGCGGCCACTTTTTTTTTTTTGACAGCTGTACATAGGAATTAGAGAGTTTCACGTAAATTCTCTTTGCTAAAGTGTTAAATTCCAAGAACTGCAGGAAGACAAACACAGCGTTCTTACTTCAAGACAGAGAGTCATGAAGAAAGAGTATTTTAGGCTTTAATTGTCCTTCTCTTCTTAGACTATTTCATTAGTCAGCTCAAGGACAGGCTTTTTTAAATCATAAAGGGAATCAGAAAGTCCAACAAACTTTGCTGCCTAGAAACTTAGTGCAAGCATCAGATGAAGATTTAGAAACTGCTGTTGAGGCTATAGTAAATCAGTGGCCCAATGATGTTGATGCATCTGAGTCTTTCTTCAACGATTGAAGATGCGGAGAAGAAATTCTCATGGTCAGAAAAATCTTCACCTAATGCCTACTGACTATATCATCTTTGAACAGGTGCAATGAAATCATTTTCCGCACTCGCAAGCTGAACCCGCAGTTGCCTGTTAAAACAACACCAGAACTCGTTTCAA